>JAGFNQ010007484.1:0-65062 GCA_024364735.1 Boesenbergia rotunda
ACAAAATATCAACACATGTTGTCCAAGGTAACACAGAAACCAGAAACCAGCTACTGAAATTCACTGTCCCATAATTCATTTCCTTCAATTAGTAGTTATATGTTCTAAGATCTAATTCCGAGGATAATAAATTGAATATATAGTGAAAAAATGACACTATCACAAATAGCAAAATCACTTTAAGTCTTAAAGTTAATGAAAATAATTTTTATAAGAGTAGCAAGAGACTAACCTGGTGGGCTCGGCAGATAAGGTCCAAATCATGCTTTTGGAAGAAATTCAGTTACCTTGTCATGTCCAAAAGTATAAGAAAACACCTCTATCATTTTCTCCCCAACCCTCTATACCTCTGTCAGGGTCTGACCATAGCAAATCACAAGGAGACCTTGGTCTGGTACATCCACTGGACGAGCAATATTTCTAATCTGATCTAAACTCTCCAGCTCAGGAGATAGACCCCCATGCATGCAAAGTATCTTTCCATCAATAAGCGCAGCAACTGGAAGGCAGTTAAAACAATCTGTAAAAACTTTCCACAAACGAACATTATATCTCCTCTTGCACTCATCATAAAAGCCATATATACGATTAATGGATGCAGATTCATGATTCCCCCGTAGAAGAAAGAAGTTCTCTGGATACTTGATCTTGTATGCAAGGAGCAAGCATATGGTTTCGATGCTCTGCTTACCACGATCAACATAGTCCCCAAGGAACAGATAGTTTGCTTCTGGTGGGTAACCACCATATTCAAAAAGCCTAAGAAGGTCAATATATTGGCCGTGAACATCTCCTGCATTGAAGAGTTCAATCTACTAAATGGAAGCTCATATAGGTAATATGTAGCAAATATATATCATATCACTATTCTTCCAAGTCACTAAGGACCCATGCATATTTGAGGTAATATAACTAGAAAAGGAAACAAAAGGGCTGGTCAGTGCCACTGTCAAACTCCAGTAACATGTATTTTTCCAGGCTAGACATTTTTATCTGTAAATACTGTCGAATGTAATTGGCCTAACCGTCAATACATAAAATGAGTACAAGAAAACAATAATCAAGCAATAATAAGTCAAGAAGTTAATTCTAATTAATAACTGCAACAAAGAGAATCAATCTCGCCATGACGTCATTAAGAAGCAGTAGATAAATGATATTTAAACAAGCATTAGCACTCCAGCTATCAGTAAAACCACCAATTCAACAATATTTTAGCATACCTACGACAACAAAGAAATATGAAAAGAATAAATAGAATTCTTTTCATGCTTGAATGCCACTATCAACTGGAAATGTTATATCTCTATTATAACAGATAAATGTTATAAACTTATATCATATTATATAGCTACTATATAGACATATTATATGTTGCATACTATACAACAGATATATGTTATCAACTTATATTTATTCCTGAAATCATGAAATCCCAAATCGTGAGTTCTCCTCAATGAAGCTCCGTAACCCATTGACGATGCAAATGCAAACTCCCATCTCAGATCGTGACACCAACAATCGTCGCTCCTCTCAGCAACCACTATTGTAATGTCAGCGAGGTCTTACTTACACAATTCATTTGCGTCACCTCCAGATACATTGTTGCCTTTGACGATCCAATTCCTCCACGCCATTGCCTCAATTTGCTAATGATATTATCTATTCATCTTTCTCTGATTTATAGATCCATAACTCTTATTCCCTTCCCCATGATTGAGATTAGGAATCGAATTTGATTCCTTTTGTTGCATAACATGTTGGCTAAGAGAACACATGTTGACCAAGAGCACAGGTGACTAACCTAGAGAACAACCCGTATCGCATGAGATACAAGCAACACAATGTGTGTCGACGAGTCTCATGTGCCAGTGTAAGGTTGGAACAAAAATTTTATGGTCATGTCGGGTAACACAACTCAGTATTTGATTCCACAGTTCGAATTGATCTAATTGCAAGTCATAATTCTATGTTACCTTTTGTTTTTCAAGTTAATCACTATATCATCCTATATAGGGCTAGATAGCTAGAGTCAAAATTGTTTGAGCCCATGAACATGTATAGGATTGGGAGTTAGGACAAACATATCTGATGATGATGATCCTGTATTGAATCACTTGTAATAATTTTCTTTAGATTGTTTTAAATTAAAATGTGAACCTTATACAAGATAGAAACTATAGAATAAGCACTAGGAGAGACACTGTTGGGATATTTGGCTATACAGTGGGTACAACCCGAAAAAGATATATATTTCAGAGCCAAGATTGAATACAAGGTGTAAATCTGAGAAGATGACTTGATTATATAGTCATGAAGCTACCTCCTTACATTTATTAAATAGTACAAAATAGTGCAAGGATAAATCAAGAAAATTAGAACATCTTGCATTCCAGAAAATTTAAGCATCCTGCATTCTAAACAATACGAGGACCACATAGAAACAGCCTTATTTTTTCAGATCAATTCATATAAATTTTAATGAGAAATACCTAGAGAATAATGTGTTTTGAAAGTCAGTGATAATCTTGGTATGCACTGAGATAATGATAATGATTCTAAGGTATGATTGGTCGAACTAGAGCTATTTTATGTAACCTAAAAGTTTAGATGTCGATCATGCAGAAAGGTGCTGTGTCCAATTACTGCAGAAAAAAAACAACTTTGCGACTATTATAGACTGCATACGCCAAAAAGCAATTTGTTTGGGATTGTATCTAGAGGGACGTGTTTCCAAAGAACTGGAAATTTTCCAGTGAGGCTCTCTCCATAAGTTTTTCAAGATGAAATCAGAAGCAATCATAGAAGAGAAGTTGAGTTGTCTATAGGCTTAGCAACAATAGGAAGCAAGCAGTCTGGCATGCAATGAGATACTTGTTTAAATTAACCTACTCAATGAGCACATACGGAATAGTCAAACAGGTTAATCATAGCTAAGAAACCATTTTGAAGTTCCAAGCATCAGACCTAAACCACTTTGAAGTTCCAAGGGTTGCACTCAGTTTTCATACAACAAGAGCATCTGATTAATGATTTCATTATCAAAACCTAGTTAAGGCAATCAGGATTCATACTTAGCAAGATTCCGAAAACATTACCAAGTCAAATAATAATAATAATAACCAACTATCAAGGCATCATTAGCATGTAGTAGAAAGCAACAAAACGAGTTTGGAACAAACAGCACAAAGTAGCAACACGGCCAAAACAGATTCGTATAAATTAAGAGTGACAGTCTTGACACCAGTGTAACTAAGAGAGTTAGACATCACAATAAGCGAAGCCCTAATAAAAGGATGCTCTAATTTGAAGACACAAAGAAGCAGAGTAAGCAACAAACAGATATTGTATTCTAATCACGAAAGGCTTCAAAATCAAAACCCTGGTAAAAATCAAATCTTTTTTGGCCACTACCGCAGATCTTGATGGGGGCCTCGAGCTCCAAAAGATTGGGCTGCCCGACAAAGATCTCCTTGGAGGCGACGCACAGTTGCCGGATCTCCGCATCGGTCAGCTGCGCATTCTTAACAGTCCTCCCGCCCTTGGCCTCCAGAAGTCGCCGTATGACATCGTCCAACAAAACCAGATCCATAGACATCAACTCCTGCTGCTCTCCTCTCTAAAACCCTAGCCGTTCGGAGTGGGACGCCCACCACACTATAAAAAAAATCGACGAGAGGCCCGAGCGCGAGGGCTGGAAACGGAGACAAAGAGAAAAAACCCTACTAAATTCTCGAAGGGTCAAAGAGGGAAAGAATCGGCAAAGCTTTTGTGGGGGTGACGAAAGACGCGACCTTCCCGCCTCTCACAAGTCACAATCACCAATCACTGTGCTAAACGTCTGGGGTTCAAGTTATGAAACTGATGGGGTATAAATCTCAGCATTCTATATAAAAAATCTTTCTTTTCAACCTCTTATTTCCTTAGTCATTGTGATTTACTTTTTTCATATTGGTTCTAGGACAAGTTGGTGAGAGCGTTGAAGGTGAGCATTTCACCTTTTTACCACAAGTCACAATACCTTCATCTATATATTTATTCCATCAATCCGAATATATAAAAATCAATATCAATATCAAAATCCGTCCTAATTATAACCCCTTCCCAGCCCCCGCCGTTACACATCGAATCTCACTCCCATGATCAAAATCAACAAGTCTCAAAGGGGGAAGAGTGCTTTACCCCAGTTAGCGCTTGAGCCTGGCACGCCCATCGGATAATTTTTATGGTCATGTTGGAATCAGCGAGGGATCAGATTTGATCATATCCTGCATGACCCATACTTCCTATAGCAATCCCTATGGGATGGACTGATGCTTAGTGTATAGGTGTTACCATCATGAGGTCTGAGAGTCAAAACCTGACAAAGCCTATATGTCCGCCCTTCTCACGCAATAGTCATAGCATTCAATTTAGGAGCCACCATGATTTACCTCCTCCGTGTTAGCCATAGACGGGTTGACGGAGACGCTGGGGGCAAATTAAAAGGTACACTCAATTTTGTATTCTTTTTATTTTACCCTTCATATCAAATTTAACTAATTATTCTCTTTCCTCTCTTATCTTCTCTTTCTTCTTTTTTCCATCTCTCTATTTTTCCTTTTCTTTTCTCTCTTTTTATGCATGCATACATGCATGCATGAACATTTAAGGGTCTAATATATTCTCGTTGGGCCTGATATGAATCATATTGGGCCTAATATAGAATTATATCATGTCCAATGTGTGATTTTTTTGTCGATTGTTCAAAACCCACCGACTTAAACCAGAGACCTCCGATTACACTAATTTCAAGTCTCGTGGATTTATAAGGTTATAAAAAGTTTAAATATGATATATATTATTTATTTTGACTTCCTTGAGATATTAAAATATAATAAATAAGAATTAACAAAAATCTCACATTGGGCTAGATATGTAATCATATCAGGCCAAATATGGGCCTGATATAATTCATATCAAGCCGAACAACCCAATGTGAGGATTGCTTGACTATTCTTCCTTATTATATTATAACACCTCGAAAAAATCAAAATAAATAATGGATATCATATTTGAATTACTTGTAACCTCAGAAATCTAAGAGAATTGAAATTTATGCAATCCGAGTTCTCTAGGTCAAATCAGTAGATTTTGATCAAACCCCATTGATTTCCCACTGATTTGACCAGGAGAGCTTAGATTGTACTAATTTCAGTTCTTGTGGATTTCTAAAGTTACAAGGAGTTCAAATATATTATCCATTGTCTATTTGACTTTTCGAAGGTGTTAAAATAAAATAAGGAGAAATAGTCGAAAAATCACACATTGGGCCCGTTGGGCCTGATATGGATTATATCAGGCCCAACGGTCCCAATGTATGATTTTTTTTCTCGATCCTTTCTTATTATATTTTATCACATCGGAGAAGTCGAAATAAACAATGAATAACATATTTGAACTCCTCGTAATCTCATAAATTCACGGGGACTAAAATGTTAGGACTTTGTCGTTTAGCTGGAGGGGGGTGAATAGCTACTTCGCGATTCTTCTTCCTACAATGTTAGCGTGCGCAAGCGGAAATACTAATAACAAAATTAAACAATCGCTAATATCAAACCTTTACGTGGTTAGGAGATAAAGCTCCTACTCCACGGCTGTCCGTAAGGTGGACGATCCCGATCCGTCGGTGGATGACTCCCCGGAAGACCTCCGGCTAGCTCGTGTAGCTCCTTGTAGGTGGAGAAACCTCGCCACAACCCGGACAACACTCCTGAGCACAAAGACTACTAATTGTCCTTTAACCAAAGCTAATTTCGTCAAGAACTCTCAGCCAAAACCGAGCTCTCTTAAATTGAGCTCTTTACTGAGAAGACAGTCACCAGTCGACTGGCCTTGCGACTGGTCTCACTTAGATTCAACCGTTGCAACCCAAACGTTCGAATTTCCAACCACCACCAGTCGACTGATCCCCCATCAGTCGACTGATCTTTCTGTGGCATACATCAGTCGACTAATCCAGCATCAGTCGACTGGTCCATTTCCAAACCTAAGGTTTCTCTTCCCGAGTACAATTCTCTCAGCACTCGAACCCTAGGATTTCCCCAGTACAATTCTCTCAACACTCGAACTTTCACAACTCAGCTGACTCTTCATCCAGCAACCTCGATCTGTTGCCTTCAAGCCCTCTTCGACTTTGGCTCTCGTCCCTCGGATGCAAGCAAGCCCACGGCTCGTCTCCCCATGTCATCCTTCGCGTATGCCTTGAAGTCTGCTTCCCTCGACTCATCGTCCCTGCTTTGTCCACGGTCCCTCGGATGCATGCAAGTCCACGGCTTGTCTCCCATGTCATCCTTCATCGGTTCCGAAGCCGTCCAACTAAGTCCATGTGTATCCTACAAAACCTGCACACTCAAATACACATATCAAACACAAGGTTAAACCTAACTTAAACTCTTTGCCCAAACATCAAAATACATGGTCACTCCGGACCATAAATTGCCCCGACAATCTTCCCCTTTTTGATGTTTGGCAATACATTTAAGTTAAGGAAAACAAATAGCAAATACGCATGAATCCTATCACAAGGCATCCCCACACCTAACCACCCCAAGAATTAGGTCTTTTACCAAAACGGGCTTTTTAAGAACCTCTCCATGACTCCCCCTACATTGGACTTACAAAGACTTTTTAAGAACCTCTGGTTCCCCCTGTTAGATGTGTATACTAAAAGACTTATTCTTTATATATATATATATATATATATATATATACATTTTGAAAAGAGAATCACAACAACACAGATGCGTATTCATATTAGTATATGCATAAAAGTCCAATACCTTGCATTGTAGATAACATGGTGTGTAGTGACACACAGAAGATCATGTTATCAGTCACTTGCATAGTATAAGTAGAGGCTCACAACCGAGATGGATTTGGACAAACCATCAGGATAGTTGTAGTGTAATTAGGTGTGGTTTGTCTTGACCATAGAATTATACTAGTGTGCTTTGTGTGCATTAAGCAGGACCAAAACTAGAGGTCATCCAATTTGTACTGACTTAATAATTGGATTGGACCTTGGATTTGTTATGGAATACAATCCCTAAATCCCGATATAATAACGGACACGTATAGTTGATATTTATTTCTTTGATTTACCAATGAGCGAGATTTATTTTGCTAAATCGATAAGCTCGGTAAGTTGAAAAATAATATTAATTATATGGTGTGTCGTTGATTATTGACCGAATCCGTATCCTGGTGAGTCGAGACGATGATGCCCCCTTGATGAGCTCATAAGGTTCACCATGTTAAATGCTGCAGGTGGATTTGATCCGACATGATGATAAGGTTGAGCGGTACTAGTCAAGGAGGCAGAAGTTGATTAATTAAAATTGTCAGTAATTTAAATTAATCAACGGACATTCGATATCTTAAACATGGGGAGATTTGATTCAGTGATGGGTCTTGGCCACAGTTGTGTCCGCTGAGTCGAGTTGCGCCCGCGTGCCCTCGAGTTGCTCCTCCGAGTAAGCCAAGCGGTCTTGCACGGCCAAAACCTCAGCCCGCAGTCCGCTCAGGGTCTCCTCGTTGGACACCAGCTGTGCATGCCGGAGATGAGTCTCCAACCGTGCAATTCGGAACTTTGCTTGGTGTCGGGCCCGAGCATGATTTATAAATGACACGACCAGGCTGTAGGCCAAGCCAAAGAGCTACAAACCATAAACAAATTTCAATATCAGGTCGAGAACAAGCAAAAGGAAGGAAATGCAAAAACAAAATCGACCTACTTGGCTGGCCTCAGAAAGGAAGGCATTGGCTCGGCTGGTCGGGCCTCGGTAATTAGCCTCCCGAAGGCCCTGGTAGAAGTGGTCTCCCAGGGGACCGTATAGATGGACCTCCTGGGCTCTCTCGATCGGCTCGTCGGTCGGCCTCTCGTGGCCCATGGCAGAGACGGCGCGCGAGGGCATGACCAAGTACAGGGGCGCGGGGGTACTTGAAGTACCCACCCCCTGAGCCGGTTCTTCAGTAGGAGGGGGAGGAAGATCCCCCTGAGCCGGCAGCGCTGGGGCAGTACTTGAAGGGCGAGCCTGACTCGGAGTCGGGATGAGGGCTGGAGGTCGGGACGCCGCCTTCTTCTTCTTCCTTGGAGGAGCGTTGGTGGAGGCTCCGGCTCTGGTGGCGGCTAGAGGCGCGGCCTCTGAGTCGGTCGGACGATCCCTTCGGCGCCTGGTAGCCAAAGGCTCGACGTCAACATCAATGAGCTCGGGATCCGTGGCTAATGTTGCTACGTTGCCCGAGGAAGAAGTTAGGTTGGCGGGAGACAGGGAGCAGAGCTACCTCTCACTGGGTCAGCTGCTCGCTGACCTGGGACTCCAGTTCAGTATCGTCCATGTCAAACCCTTCCTCAAGCACAACTGCCAGCATCATGTTCGCTGCAAAATAATAAAAGTTTAGTTAGCTAAAAATATCTGAAGGACAGAGAGGAAGGCTTACCAAGTGATCTGGGACGGCGGAACTGCGTGTGGCTGAGGCCGAACACGTACAAGATCCCCTCACTTAGCAGGTGACTCCCGTGGAAATGTTGGCCCCCGATCTTAGACAGGGTCGACCGATAAGAAGGGAGAGTTTGGTAATTTTTTGGGAGAGGGCGAGGTGGAGGAAGATCGGAGATCCAGGTGGTGGGTCAGCTCGGGAACGGGGTAATATTAATGAAGAAATAATGTTCCTTCCAACCCTTGTTCGAGGTTAGAAGTTTTGACAAAAAGGAGGTCTTAGCTCGGGCCTGGAAGAAGAAATCACCCGGCTCTTGCCTCTTGGGATAGAGAAAGAAGTAAAAAATCTCGGGCTCGAGAGGAATCTTGTATAGGGTGAAGATGATGATCGAGCCGCACATCAGACGAATGACGTTCAGGGCGAGGAGATAAAAGGGTGGATAGGAAAATGATGTTCAGCTTGAAGGTGGTCCTGGAAAATCGTTATAAAACTGAGGGGGGTGGTCTCGGGATGGTCGGTCGGATCGGGTAGGCGGATTCGGTAGTCGGAGGAAATGTGATATTCAACTCGGATCTGATCAAGATCGTGGTGGTGGAGCTCGGACACCATGGGAGTATACCACGGATCCGAGGGAGAAGAGGGAGAGTCCATGGATAAGGGAGAAGGCGAAAGACCGAGTGAAAAAGGAAAAAAGGCCGAATGAAAGAAGAGCGACTGAAAAGGAAAAAAGACCGAGTGAGAAAGGAGAACTAACCGAGAGACAAAGGGCTCGCCGGAGAAGATGACCGGAAAGAGGATGTCGCCGGAACCCTAGCAGAGTGCGTAGCGGCAGCACGATGGCGTCGGAGTGAAAAGCGATGGTAAAAACGGTGGGGGGTAAAGCCCTATTTATAGGGCCGAGCGGACGAGGACAGTCGTCCGATGGCGATCCGGGGAAAAGGCGGAAAGGAACATGGGTCGTCCGATCAAACTCGAGGTAATTCCCGAGGCTTGGTTTTGCATGCGCGAGCCGCCCATTCGTTGAGCCAGGCGGCGCTTGCTTCGGCGACCGCGAAACCAGTAGGTATCAGACACATGGCTTTGCAGTTAAAGTGGCAATTAATGCAAAAGATTCGAATCGACTCGGCGAGAGTCGGGGACAAGACTGATAAGACGGTCAGAGGGGACACGTTTGACATCTCGTTGGGCGGTTGGGCTTTAGGTGGCGCAGGGCAATCGGGCCGACGCTTATTCGGAGGTGCTAAGCTCGTTCTACACTATGAGTTCAGTCAGTCGGACTCGGCGCCCCTTCGACTAGACTCGAGGGGGAAGCTTATGATCCCGACCTAGCTTATGTGGCGTTCAATCGGCCAGCCTGGCACCACCTAAGGCCAAGTCGGACCTGCCACGTGCGAGCAGACGGATGCGGAGACTGGGGTGAGAATACTAGGGCTTACTCGGCCCGAGGCACCCGACTGAGCTGGTGGCAAGGTGCACTCTGACCTGAGTCCTTGAGCTGGACGCCGTGTGTCCGACCCCGTCTGACGCCCAAGATACCTGTGGTGGAGGTCCCGAGCACAAGGCCTTGATGGCCGAGCCCAGAGCCCGTCGGTCACCCCTCGCATAGTCCTAATCGACGCTCGCACAACAACTTATTCACTTGACTCGGACTTAAGCTGATTGACCACATCCGAGCCCTCTCTGGCTCGGGGATTGCTTCTGAGTTACACGGGGATGATACTTAAAGAGACCCGGCGTCACTCGGGTCGGCCTACTGGCGATCTACCTCAAAATCCGTCCTTACGACATCCACTCCCTGACATCCATTTATGACCGTGGTACGGGGGTCGGTGTAGACCTTACCTATTTATAACGCATGTGCAGACATTCCGTTGATTCCGTACTTCTGTCCTACCCCGGCACCCCGCACCACGTCGTCATTTACTGCGTCAGACTGAGAGGTGCCGCTCAGTGCCATCTTGTGAGTTGACAGCGCCCATGCCCCTGTCTCGGTCGGGTACAGAAGGACGACTGACACAGACAGGGGTTGTCGGCTCTCCCGGCTATATAAGCCCCTCCCTCTTCATTCCGGAGGTATGTGCAATCGTGTTTTCAGCTACCGTTCTTTGCTTTGCCTTGCTCTTGCGAAGATTGACTTGACCGTCGGAGGGTCTTGTCGGGGATTTTTCCCGGCGGGTTTGCTAACGGTCGTTTTCAGCATCGGAGCCGGCGTCAGCAGTTCGCGACACTCGGGAGACCACTCTGCTCTTGGGACTCTACCTCACTCGGCGACAGGATCATTGAACTTGGCATTGCTATTGAATTTCAGCTAGCTAAGCAAACTTGTGTATAAGTCTTCTCTTGATTTCAATAGTTGTGGTGAATTGATATTATGAATGAAGAGGATTTCTTCAATTCATCTACTCTTGATTGTGACCGTCTTATAGAGAAATTGCCAAGTACCTTTTTAGAACGGTCGATCAACGGGAAGGGGAGTCTTAGTATAAGATTACAATTATTATCGTCTGACTTTGTGATCTGCATGAAGGAGTCTTCGTATAACATTAAAATTATTATTGTATGACTTTGTGATCATGCGTTCCAGTGGTGAAAACAATCTTTTACAATGCATAATAAGATTACATATAATAGATCAAAATGTGGTCTAAAACTTCGGATTGGTGGAAATTCGATGTTCCAGAATGTTTTTTTAATTAGTTATCATGCATTGAAAATTTTCTCTTCTATTAATCTAGTATTTTCACAATCATATAATCATGCTGCTGATGGTGATGCAAATACCTTTTTCTTCCCCCGGTGAAGCTCCACTGCAGCTTGTTGGCAGAGGACGCAATCAAAGCTGCAGTGGAAGACAACCAGGCAAAGAAAGCCAAGGCAGCTGCTGCAAATTCAGAAGCTGATGCAGCATCAATTGAGAAGGCTGCAAATGCCTGAAGAAATCACTTTCCAATGGGCTAACATTATAAAGAATAAATAGTTGTTCTTCTTTTTTGTCAACTTTTGACAATTTTATTAAACATCTAATATTCATTATTAAAATTTTCTAATAAAACATTGTTGTCTCTTTAATATGTTTTAATCTTTGATTAAATTTACTTGTAGGCTGCACTGTGTGAATCCTTCCAACTCTTGCTCAAGTATAAATGCACCGTAGCGTAGGCTACACTGTGTGATGCTTATTAGGTTATAATAATTGATTATTAAGCACACAATATTGTTAAGCAAAGAAGATTTACCCGAATAAGAGGATCAGAAATTGAATATTCTATAGATGTGTTGAGAAGCATAATATTGAGAAGTTAAGCACCCAATACTTGTGTTATGGATTTACTCGTTAGATGAATTGAGAAGGTTGTCTATCTCCCAGATTAATTTGCAAAATTCAATATTAATACCTCTTTTGTGATTTTGTAATATCTTCCCAACCGATCGACACTCTTCCATGAGATTTAAGACCAATACCATAGCAAGGAGCTATAAAAGTCTCGATCTGAGATCCCAACGTCTTTCTCACTACACAGCTTACTTGATCCAACCAAGCCGACTTCCCATAGCGAGTGGAAACCTCTTCACTCCTCTGATCACTAAGGGCATCTCCAAAGGAGATTATTTTTTAGCTGTTTTTAGTTTTCTCTTTCGTACCTATCATCCCAAATGTAGAAGCTGAGTTCGATTTTTCGAGCCAGGCTTCTTCCCTCTTTCTTCATTCTGGTGGAGCCACGAAAAAAAAACCCCAAAAACATCTCCACCACAAGAGATGACCTAAATCTCGAGCTCAAGAAAATTCTCTCTCCCAAAAGTTTGGTGTTGTCATGTCTCACAATTATCATTCTTCACTTGTGGCATATCCGATCGACAATCAAACATCACCAATAGCCTCCAACTATCATCCCGAATCAAATTATACACTGAGAGGAACCCGTCGAGGATCGTCGCAATTGCGATCTCGCAAAATTCTGACTTAAATTCGGAAAAACCATAATTGTCGACAATCCGAACGAATTCACCGTCCTTCCATGATATAGTTTGATTTGAGACGACGATCGAAGACCACTGACAGTGTTCGATTGCCGATCTGACATATCGTCACTAAGAAATGTCATACATGCCGCCGATGAAGAATGACGATTGTGGTACACAGGTACATCAAAAAAAAGTAAGTCAAAATTCGACAAAATCACAATTGCAGTGATCCTCGACAAGTCACCCTACCCATAGGATATAATTTGATTCAGGAGAATGATCGAAAGCCATCAACGATGTCCAATTACCAATCGGGCATGCTACCAACGAAAAATGACAATTATGAGAGACAGAATACCGGGTATCAAAATCTTCTCCTAGAGGACATGGGACAAATCATAAAAATATACTCGAAAGAAGTTCCCACATTTAAGCATTAGCCACATAGCAACCCCATTCAGTGTCAAACATTAATCATGAAGTCCAGAAAAGTTCAAGAAAACAGTTGAGAAACAAAATATTTTACTAACTGAAAAAATGAGCCAATGAGCTTCCATTAATATGAACGCTTTCCAGTAGCACGGAGAACAGGCAAACAGAGTTCCGAATCGCCAAGGGGAATAACATATTAGTAAACAAGTGAGATGGGAGACTCAAAACTGTAGTTTAGGTAGCAGCTAAGAGTGAAGTCCAGATACTCTCGGCTACTGTTATTCTTCCTCGTGGCCAGAAAATATTTTGTTTCAGCCTTATCATGCGCGTTAATGTAGCTTCAAGATACATCTACATTGTTTGTCTCTTTAGTTCTCTTTCTTTTCCTGATTCTTTTCTTCTTCGTAGCACCAACAGAATTGCCACCATCCTGCAGGAATGGCAGAAAAACTAATTTAAACTGTGGATCAACTGCATAAATTGTGCATGTCAATACATCCATATAAATAGTAATTAGATAAGTCACAATTAAATGGTGGATCAACTGCCACCATCATCCCAAAAATGCTCCCAAGTTGAAGATTTTAGGCTTTTAAAAAAATTATTTTTAACCAAAATCTAGTGAGCTTTTGCTTCTTGAAAAAAAAAATTTTAATAAAGATTATTTCGTAATAAGTGTGAAACTAAAGCATGAAATATTTGAAAATAGAAGTCAAAAATTGATACAAAATAAAATTTAAATATTTGATGAATAATTATTTTTAAACTTAATTTTTAATTAAATAACAGCAATATCCTTAAACTATATAAATTAATTTTTTTCAATTATCTAAATATAATTTTGATACACCATCAATAATATTTTATATATTTATTATTATATTTTGAATATTATATCAAAATTAATTTTTTTTAATAATATATATGTTTAAAAAAGATATAAAATTAATAACAATAAAAATATAAAAAATGACAAAATTTATATAAATTTATAAAAATATGTATAAATTTTTTTGAAAATATAAATTATATAAAAATATAAAATTTTATTTAAAAGTGTGATGACAATTATGTAAAATAATAAATTTATCAAGGATATAAATGTCAATATTTAATTTTAGACCATAAGCAAAAAAGTAGAAGAAAAAAAATATCAAATTCTTACTTTCAGTTTTTAAGTAAAAATTACAGAAGTTAAAGCAGAATCTAACATTCACAACCACTCAAAAATATTTCTGTGTAGTTAGAATCTAAAAAGCAACTAGCAAAAACTGTCCCAAACATTCCCTTATTGTCATTATCTGTCATTTTCCACACTACAAATTGAATTGAAAATCAATTCACACTGTGAAATTAAAAAATTATTCATGTTTAATGCACCTTAGATTGATCATCTCATGTCTCTAGTTATCCTAAAATGTATGATTTCACCTGTAAATCTTATAACGAATTGAGTGGCTAATCAACATATAGCATTTTCTAGTCATTTTTTGCATGATAAGCTGATTTGCAAATCATTTTACAGAGTAAAATCATAAAACCTGCATATTTATCCCATGTTTAGCTTTGATACACTCTAAGTAGAAGAACATTTAATTTACTAAATAAAAAAGAGGAAATAAAAGGTATAATTCATCATCAGATTATACCCTATAGGCAACAAGTTAAACTAGGATATAATGATGCAATCATCCAATTATTTCTTATCACTGTGATGTTTACCACATGCAACTTCCAGCTACCCAATTCTGATAGCCCAAGTGATTTCGTAGAAGAGACTGCTTCTCCAACTCTTACTGTCCAACCGGAGAGCTGACAGATAATGCATTCCACTTATTGAATATAATCTAGGTTAGATATACGGAAACGCTGAAGACATGTTTGGGGTAATATCGTAGTTCTTATTGGGTCAAGCCGGGAAAGATACATAGGAATAACTTACACTTCACTATTTAGGTTTTTGCAATTTCAAGTATACTATCAAGCATAGAGAAAAAAAAATCATTTCTCTATATAAGAGCTATTACTTAAGTTACCCACCTACCAAAAAAAGACAAGTCAGAAAAGGCAAAGAAAGAAGATAAAATTGAAGAGTTGCAAAGATGAAAGAAAGGTATGTCCATATTCACCTGATTCTTTGCAATAGAAGCATCATTGTTTTGTTTTTTCTTCTTACATGAGAGAGGATTTGGACCCTGTTGAAAATAATTAGTACAACCACAATATTAGTTGCATAAAGAAACCTAAATATGATAAATTTATATTGAGGAAAAGTTAAAAATAAAATAAAATAAAATCATATAATCAAAATTTTAAGTGTCATATGATTGTAGCAAAAAGGTGACACTGTTACCTTAGCAGCCCCCACAGACTCTAGAAGGTGATATATCATGGGAGCATTTTACCCTAGCGTAACGGCCCTTTGCATGGAGGAGGTTAAACACCCAACGAGATATTTTTGTATCCGCTATAAATTGACCCCAAGACTTATACATGTACCAATTGCGCCAACATATTTCCTTTATAATAATCATTTTTGAATAAATTTGATTGTTCTACAACAATTAATTTTATTTGATATCCCCCTCATGGTCAAAGTTTGGATTGAGTACACTCCTCATTTGCAAATGAAGGCAAAGATTCTTATCTTGATAAATAGCTCTTCGAGGTGTGTAGGAACTATAGTGCATTTGAAAGGGCATATCTTAACTACTTCAAATTGTTTACATTTAGAATATATAATATTAACTAACGAACATCATTTCTCATAGATTCATACAAGGAATACAAAAATGGAATTGCTACTTTGCTCATCCTATAAGCAATCCTGCCATAAAAAGTCATTAAAATAGTTGCAGTTACAAGTAAATGACGATTCATCAAATACACTTCTCGAAATGATCATCAATTTTATTTATCATTAACAACAGTAACCAAGCATGCATGAATAGGCACCTGTAAGTAGCTTGGCCATTTACTAATATAATGTTAAGCATCTACCTTATTCTTAGGATTGGGAGTTCTCATGGAACCCTGATTGAAATTTTGTATCAAACCAAAAGAAACTGCACTATTCTCATTTGTTGGATGGAAATCACATCTGATAAAATTGTCTAGATACTGGTTTCATGAGAACATAAATGATAAGAAAGCTAACCTTTGCTCGCTTTCGTTTTAATTGACTAGTCCGCGACACACCTAGCATATTTCTTTTATCACTAGAAATTTTGAGTGTTCCGTCTGCATCACCATGGTCAGGATCGATTGATATTTTGTCCCTGGGATTCATATCATGCAGTTTCAGAGCTTCTGATTCAGGCAAATGCAGACGCTTTTCCTCACTAGATTTGACAAATTGTTTTTGCACTGAAGAAGGTTGCTCGATGAACAAAGAGTTTCTAAGACCATACATCACAGGAACTCCAGGAATCTGTATGCTAACAGCAAAGCATAAAGATATTAAAATGAGCAATTAGCAGAATAATTGGAAATTGGAAATCTTACTTGATGAATCATTTTTTAAAAAAAAATTAAAGACATTAAATCATAGTATAAAGGAACTAATATAACAATTGAAGACAATTATAAATAATTGAATGTACCACTGTAGAGGTGAATAGAAGTGGTCTTCTAATAAGCCTGGGTTAGCATAGTCAACTTTGAGTATATTAGGAAGCTTAACTTTATTCTCTCATCAAGTTTGTTTGGAAATTGTATATAAGAATTCTGTGTAAACTCATATACAAAGGATGTGCTTTATATGGAAATAAAAATTTAATCATAGACAAGTATGTTTCGAAGAAGAGAAGCATTGGCCCAATCGTAAAGTTGTTGTCATGTGACCTAGAAGTCACGGGTTTGAATCTCAAAGACAACCTCTTGTATAGCAGGGTAAGGTTGCATACAATAGATCCTTCCTCAGGACCCGCATTGGTAGAAGCTTTGTGCACCGGGCTACCCTTTTAAAACATGTTTCCGACCTCAAAATTAGTCTCGTAAGCTTTATCAAAAAGCAAAATAATCATAATAATATGACCCACAATTTACAAGACAAGCTAGATATGACAACTTTTATCCTGACGTTCAACCCTTATATTAATCAGTGTTCTTTAACATCAACATAGAACAAAGAAATCTATCATCATCATGTAACTTAACAGGTCCAAAAATCATTATGTGAGTTTTTAAAAAAGTGGCAAAAGAAGATATAGAACCACCTCGTGGAATTTTTTCCTCATATCTGCATCTTGAGTGGCAACAAAGAAATGCTCAGAGTTTGCCTCTCCGACAACCGACTCAATACAGTCCATGGCATTAATCCTCTTCTCATGGTCGCACCTGATACCACGGTATGTAGAATTCTCAAAGGACAAGAAACCTATTCTATTAATGTAGAGTACGTTATCAAGAATATCAAAAGGGCAAACCTAGCTATCATGAGCTGCTGAGCAGCCTCCAGGGCTTCGTGATGGGAATCACCAAGGCTTCTTAGCTCTCCAATAATGCATCTGCAAGAGAAAATATATGTACATGAACAAAGTTGTGTTTTTTATTTTTGCCAGGAAGAACAAAACGAAGAAATATACAAAAGAGAAAACTCATCCCGAACCTAGTAGTGAAGGGGATAATGCGAGATCCAAGAAGACGAGCAAGAGCATCATTGATAGGGGTGAGGCGGTGGAGAAGGAGATGATGGATGAAGGTGCCATCACATAGAACCTTATAAGGCTCTCGGAAGCCGAAGCACGCGGAGTAGAAGCGCACAACTTTGCGATGGCGCTTTTGCTTCTTCACCCTCATCGTTTGTTGATCAGCTGCTATTCAACTTATGGGAAACCTAGATAGTTTCTTTTTCTGATGATTTACAGGAATAAAAAGACACGTGATCAAATACAGGTATCAGATACAGTCTACAAAAATCCGAAACCGAAAACATGCAGGTATCGCAAACCTCTGTTCTGATACCACTAAATTGGTATCATATACACTCTACAAAAATTTGAAACCGAAAACAGACAAGTATTATAAACCTCAACTGTGATACCACTAAATTGGTATCAGATAAACTCTACATAAAATCCGAAAAGCAACATGAAAGAAAAGCTAGGCATCACAACCTACGCTCTAATACTACTAAATTGTCATGCTCCCAGAGGACCGTGCTTGCATGAAAATCGGGCAACACCTCCACTGTACGACGGACAATCTGAAACTTAATACATACACCTAAACACAATCATAATTTAGCTCAGCCACACTCGGCTGGCGTTCACACAATCACAGCCACGCAGTTAAATATTGTAACTGACAAATAATAAACATAATGAATAAATCCTCTACATATCAAATGCGCAAATCAAAATTGAGCAGAAGCAATTAAATACACGTCTATCGAAAAGTCAAATACCATCCAAAATAAAAACAACGATAAAACGACCAACAACGAGAAAACACGATGAGTACAAAAATGGAAACAACCTACTCAAGACTAGGGATTGGCAGCTGGATCCTCTCCTGGCGGCACGAGACGCGACTATCGACTACCTGAAACAAAAAGTAGAACAAGAGGTGGTGAGTTCCAGATGGAACTCTGCGGGTATAAGAACAGATAAATGCATGGTATATAAAAGGGTAAAACAAGCATAAAGACAACAAAAGGTATGCAGTCTCCGAAATAAAGAGCATAAACAAAATGCATCTATACAAATAACGCATACCTGAAAACCATGTAATAAGTAGGGCAAAATAAAAAATCCCCTCTAACACCTCCATAAACAGCTAATATTGCCGAACATATACAGATCATATAAAATGCAAATCATAACCGTATATGCATGTCAATCAAATGCAACAATCATAGCTCAAACAAATGCAACAAGCACAAGCAAATGTACAATGCACAATATGCACATGATGTCATGACCTGCACTGTACACACCAACCACCGCTATATTGGGTAGGTTGAGTGGACAAGATACAAGCGCCAAGCACCTGGGGCTATGCAAATACACCACGACAACCGTGACCCTGATATGAAAAATCCCGAAACACCTGGGGGGCCTCCAAACACCTGGGGAGTATCAACTGTTTGCACACAACTCTAACTGAGCATGGCACAACAGGAAAATATACCCGACGACCCTTCTCTACCACCAAGGAGCCCGCGGTCGCCGACCTGAATGCTATGATGCATGTCACTAATATACACCACCTCAATCAAACATAAAACATGCGAAACAGAAAACACCAATAACACCAAAATAAGGAAGCATACGAAAAACACAATTAGCACCAAAGTAAATAAACATGCAATAATCTACTGGGTAAGGTTTATCTAATGTCAACCAAATCCTAGATAGGTCAAATGATTATTCTACAGTATGCGCGTACACACAGTACGCTTTAGATCAGAAACAAAGAAATGAGACTGTATAACTGAATAATTTGAATTATCACTCAAAGGTCAAGCACAGAATAAGTATCAAGCAGGAAAATAAAAGGAATAGATTTAAGGTAAATCATCCTACTCAGAAAGTAAAACAAACATGCATTTAAAGATAAACAGAACTATAGAAATAAGCAAGAAGTACCCGCCTTTGATGTAGACCGTTCCGAAATAGATCCCCCGTCCAACCTCGTACTAAATCAACGTCCTGCATAAACATGCATAATTTAACTAATCATATATCTAATAAGTAGCTAAGTCAAATCCCAAACTAATTAAGTTGCATCTCTTAACCACTTAAATAATTAATTAATCCCAATTAATCCACCCTACTAATTAACTATTCAATCCTGTATTCCATTAACTAACAGATTTTAGTTAATGCACTGGGATCTCACTAATCCAATTCAATCCTATCCTAAAACTTCATCACACCCTACATTCGATCAACAATTAAATCAAAACCTACTGCCCCCAAACTCCCATAGCTCACGGTTGTAGCATTACAAGTTCAAGGGTAACAAGCTGCACACTAAATCCAACTCTCAAACTGAGCAACCAAAGTTTATTTCCAAATCTAATCTCTATCGACAGCAATTAGAAGTAAACAACCTTCATCGTCAAAATTCCCAAAATCGATTGCTAAGAAGACGATTCAAAAGTTTCATCCAAAACAAGAAATTTCATTCTAAAACCAACCAAAACCATCACCGATCATCTTACCTAAGTGGTGGTCGACGGAGACGGCTTCGCGTGGAGGGAAGACTGCAAAGAGACTTGCGGGAGGAAGGTTGTGGCGTGTGCGATACCGTCGCTCCGGCTGTCGTGAGCAAGGCACCCAAACTCCGACGTGTGGGATGATCGGAAGAACCAAGGAAAAGAGCTCGCCACAGGAGCTGGCTCGGCCGACGGCGGATCTTGGCCTCGGCGACCGGCTCAGGCATAGAAGGGATGACGTCGCTGGCTCTCGCTCGTGGCCGGAGAAGAGGGGCGGCGATCAACCGCAAGGAGCGACGGCGAGAAAGCTAGGGCACGGGCGAGGGCGGTTCGGCGCTCGGCTTAGGGCACGGTAAGTTATTTAAAGGAGGAGTTTATAATAAATAAACAAATATATATATATATATATATATATATATATATATATATATATATATATTTATATATATATGAAAAAATTAATTTTCTCAATTAATTCTTAATTAATCTATTTTATGCCCAATTAATCCTGCAAATATATCCAAAAATTCCAGAAAATTATTCCAAATTTTTCACATGATTAATTCTAAATTTTTAATTCCTATTTATATTAATTATATATAAATATATATATAACTATATATACTTATTTATATACTTTTTTTTTACTTATATCTTTATTATTATTATTATTATATTATTAATTAAGCGTATTTTACATCATCCTTCATATATAAAACAACAGATTCTCTAGCAAACGAGAGAAGCTCAAATGCCTATACACGCCCATATTAGGTTTCATGCAAACTTAAGGAATGCATAAGCACATAAACATGAAAATAGAATCCAATGGACCACCTTAAAATCAAACTGTGCTAAAGTTCGCACAGCAAGTTGCACAACTGAGACAGTAGCATCTGAAAGCTGCTGAATATTGGTTATTGTATTAGTACGAGCTCCAGTAACACCGGGTTTTGAAGGTTTTGAAAGTGCAACCGAGATAGATTCAAGCAAGTGTTCTTGTACCATCAGTAGTAAAGAATGAATGCTACCGAGGCAAGCACAAATTTAGCTACGTCATAAATTATCAAATTGAGAAACAGAAAAAGGTCAGCAGCTCTAAGTTTTCAATCAAAGGTTAGCAGAAAAAGGTTAAAATTATTTTTTGGCTTAATGCATGTTAAGCTACCAAACACTAAAAATACATGCATCACTTTTGTGCCCTAAACTTATTTTTATTTATTATTTGATTAATTCAGAGATTTATTTTGTTTGTATGACTGATTTGTGATTTATGAGCTACGTGTTATGTTTTTTAATTCAATTTTCAATATTTGAGTTAATATATAAATGCTCCTTTGAGTCTTGACTATTTCTGGGCTTTATTATTAAGAGTGATGATAGAGGGAGTGAATTTGGGAGAGTGAATGGGAGAGTGAATGACGTGGCAGTTATTGTATACACGTCCGATCGACGATCGGGACACCACCGGCGGCCTTCGGCCGCCGCCCCGAACCAAACTATACCCTGGGGGCACGATGAACCCGTCGGGGATCGCCACAATTGCGATCTCGCATCATTGACCATCGATTTCGATGGGTTCACCGTTGCCGGCGATCCTGACGAGTTCACCGTCCTCCCAATATATAGTTTGATTCGGGACGATAATCAGAGGCCGCCGGTGGTGTCCGATCGTCGATCGAATATGTACACATTAGCTGGACGTCATTCACTCTCTCATTCACTCTCCCAAATTCACTCTACCAATCATTACTCTATTATTAATAGGTTTCCGATTTTAATTGGATGAAGATTTGATTCAATTTTGGTGACTGAATGAAATTTGGGTCATGTAAGGGTAAGGATTAATTCTCAAATCAAATAGCGAGAAGGGTTAGTTCAATTAATGGCTAAATCTGCGTAAGGGTAAGGTTCGATGTGGATCTTGAGATTTATCGCATTGTCTTTTTTATATATTTAGTTCATAATTTTTGCATTTTAATGTACATTAAATTTTATGAGACATAGTGTTATGGTAGGAGCTAAAGGATATGCTTCTTATTAGCCAATAATGGTTACTATTTAGTAAAGAAGGGTTGTTCCTTTCAAGTATTATTGAATATTCAATTTAGATATTTAAGTAACTATTTTGTGATTAATTTAATAATTTATGTTCTTCTGTTTAAGAAATGAAAAAAAGGAGAGTATATTTTGTTGTTTCTGTAATTTTGCAAATAATGAATTGTTGGACTTAATTGTGAATGTTCACTATTGTTATTTTTTTTAAATTTAACTTGATATTCTGTAACTGCAGGGCAGTCTTGACTCTTGACTCGTATTACATGTTTTTTTAATAAAAAGACAATTTATAAATTTTGTGAACAAACAGTTTGAGGGAAAATTTTGTATGTGTTCTTTGAATTATCAAGTTGCAGGGTGCAAGGACCAGAGCATCATTCTATCTTGATGTTTGTGTAAGCCCAAGATCAACTCATGAATTTTAATCTGATACTTTGTTTACATCTCCGAATATAAGCCTATAAAAATTAGAGAGTCAATTAAATTAATTTTTAAAGCAAAGCGTTATAAAAGTGTAGTAGGCATCTTGTAGTAATTGCATTTTTTCCTAATACCAAAATGAATGTTGTGCAACAGATAAAGAGGATTGATTCTTACAACATTCTAATAAAGTCGGTCCATAATTTTCCAAAGCCAGATTACATATGCTCCTAGGAAATCAAATATCAAACTTAATTTCCCTATATCGTCCAAAAATATCTCTAAATGAACCAATAGGAGTTGAATTAGTTTGGCACAAGTAGAATGAAACTAGCACAAATACACGATATAAATTCGTCCAGTTTCTCTCGCCGTGGTATAACTGTTCCTCTTTGCTGTCGTTGAGAATATTCCTACCTTGCTCAAATTTTTTATCTCAGTCAATTTTGGATAGTAGTACAGTCAATTGTTGGAACAATAAGTTTCAGGGATGCCAACTGATACCAATCGGCAAAATGAAACAAAGATGCAATGATGTGATATGTGTTTCATTGATCATCATATTTTGCCTTTTACAAGTTGCACATGAATTTTGATGTATCATTGTGAACATTGAATGTGGTTATTATGCTAGTTGTGCACAAAAAGCAAGCTTACCTGCTTTGACAACATTTTTGAACAACAATTACCCACAAAATAAACTGAAGATTAAGAGGAAGATTTAATATTGTCATTATGTTTAGCCTAAATAGACTATAGACCATCAAGTTTTTAATCAGATTTAAGAACAATTATACTGAGTAGTAAACATAACCAATCACCATATAAAGAATTAAGTAGGTACAATCATGACAATGAAAGAAGAAGCAAATTTGATGTTTGGGGAAAAGGAAATCACTTACAAGCTATTTATCACGTGCATAAAGATCTGTGTTTAGCATGTTCTCAAACAGGAAATAGCCCATCCGATTAGAGATGATGACATCTACACAAGCCACTGGAAGCTCAATCTCTTCAACTTTCCCTTTGAGCACAGTTATAACTGTATAGATAAAATATGGCAAATAAGTAAGACGGCACTTAGGAGTGCAATCATCGAATATAGATAGTCACTAATCACGTCAGAATATCCATTTGTTCGAACTATTTCTTTTGCCATGTCAGCCATTTGAGAGCATTCCACCTGCACATCAGATTTAACACAATAACACCAATCAAATCAGGGGAATAATAAAAAATAATAAGAAAAACTAATAAGTACAAGAACGAATCACTTTTTGTTGTTCCATGTTCCAAAGAAAACATTATTCTAAAGTGCTATGGAAGAAGGAACTAGCTAACTCGGTTCATGGAAGGACGCAAGAAGAAAAAGGAGGAAACTTAAAACTCCAGAGTCAGGAAGTCTATACTTGTGTATACTCTCTGTATACATTGTGTCGAGTAGCATGTTTGATCTAGTCACATGAGGGGTCCAGAAATTCACACAAAACAGGAAAGAAAATTATAAGCTACTGGGGAAAAGAAATCCCTTTCAAGATGCTCAAAGAACAGTTCTATATCTAGAACTAGTTAGGGAACAACTGTCATTTTCCCATTACATGTTTGCTCATTTCACAGATATGATGGGATTTCCACTATTTATGCAGTTAATTCGTTCCATTTTCATTCCATTAATGCCCCCGAAAACTTTCACAAGTGTTGCATTGGATCAGAGAAGAAGAGAAGGTATTTCAGAAAATGACTTACTGCATATATGTGTTTTGCCCCTGCTGTAGCACAAACAGAGACAAAATTCCTGTTCCCCCACCCACATCAAGGACGACCTTGTTCTTGAATAGAAATGTATCATGATAAATAACATTCAGATATGTTTTTGTCCTAACAACATCCTTTACCATTTCCTACCGGACAAAGACAGTAAGGGAATCCTGGAAAAAAAAGATAAATGAATTCAAAAGAGCATAAAAGAAAGCAGAAGGAAAGAACAACAGACAATTAAAAGAGATGAAAATCCTACGATCATCAATGATGACCGGAAATTTTTATATCAGTATAAATCAACTAAACAAATATTTACAGCAAGAAGGTAATACATGAATTAAAATTGAATCCCGGCCTTGCTTACGGGTATCTCGGCCCGTACAGCTCGCTCGCCTGGCGTCACGGAGGCCCAGTGGAGGGGCCAACGATGGTCTCAACAGGGGAGTCCTGAAGCCAGGAGACCCCCAGGGCTCTCGCCGACCAACCCAGGACAAGGTCGGTCAGGTCAATCCCGAGCGCCTCCATAACTCAGTTATCCAAACCCACACCCCAATTCGAACTTGGGTCGGGTAACTCAGTCAGACGCGGGGCAGCCCATGCGCCCTTACCACCCCATGGATCCGATAGCCCACCGAACCAAACAGAACCGAGACAGAACCAGACAGACGTATCCCAACAAACCCCCGACTCAGGGCGTACCCCCCGCCTCAACTCTCCCAGTCGGACGCGTGGCGGCCCACGCTCCCTAACTATTACCCGACCCAGTCCTGGACACTTGGACTCGCCGGTCGGCGCTCGGGCCACGGACTAAATCGTCCCCACGCAACCCTATGTCATTACTTCCGGGGTACGATCCTGACGTCTGGGTACTACACGCCTTATCCATTCATGACACCCCTCGCGGTTATCCCGCCAATCCAGTACCGTCATACTGGCTAAGCACCCCGCGTCATGCCGCGGTACTTTCTGGTGCTCTCATACAAGCTGACAGTCGCCACACCCCTGTCTCGTCAACGCGGGCATGGGGTTGTCAGCTCCCCCGGCTATATAAGCCCTCCACTCCTCCTTCCGCAGGTATGAGCGTGAGCTCTCACTTCTGCTCTATTTCCATTAAGCTCCACTATATTTCCTGCGGATACTGACTTGACCGTCGGAGTGCCTTGCCGGGGAAACTCCCCTGCGGGTTTGCTAACGGTCACTGTGTTGCAGACAGGAGTCAGGGCAGAACTAGGTCGGCGCCACCTCAGCTGCTCGTGCCGCTTGGGAGACCGTCCGACCTTTGGGACCGCCACCTCGTTTCGCGACAGGATCAAATTTGGCGCTGGAAGGAGGGTATCCCGCCTGATCGGAAGTGAAGATGGAGGATCCCAACCGGGTTGTGATGACAGTTACTCCCGAAGAGTACGAGCGCCTTTCAGCCGCTCGGGCTAGGGGAGCCTCACTGAGGCCATCACGCGCTGATGGCCCGACAACTCGGCCCTAGGAGCCCGCGGCATACCGGCCCTCGGGAGGTCAGGGAAAAGTTGTTCCGCCAATCGGAGGCTCGACCCACTCCCTCTCGCGCGTGCACCACACCCGGGCCGATGCGGTTAGGCCCTTGCCGGTAAAAGCACCCGCATCCAGCCAAACACACTCGCTGCGCCGTGATAAGGGGAAAGCCCCAGTCGATGTGCTACCAGTTCGTCGGACGCACAACCCCTTTGCTCCATGGATCCTGGAGGATCTGGTTCCCCAACACCTCAGATTCTTCACCATGCCCGAGTATGCCGGAGCCACTGGCCCCGAGGAGCACCTCATGAAGTTTAAGAGTACTGCACTGCTCCATCAATATCCCGAAGGCGTGAAGTGCAGAGCATTTCTGGCAACACTCTCTGGAGTCGCTCAACGATTGTTCGAGCAGCTCCCCAGTGGATCGATAGCTAGTTTCGGCGTGCTCAAGAGAACATTCCTTCAGTACTTTACGAGCAGTCGAAGGCACCATAAGATAAGTGTCAACTTGTTCGCTTTAAAGCAAGGCCCGAAAGAGACACTTCGGGCCTATATCAAGAGATTCAACGGGGTGGTACTGCACATGCCAACCATCGCACCCGGGGTATTGATCAGCGCATTCTCCCAAGGATTACAAGAGGGAGATTTCTTCCGCTCGCTCATTGGAAAACCTCCCAAGGACTTCGGCGGCCTACTGGGTAAGGTCGTCAAGTACGTTAATGTGGAAGAAGCGCAGGCTGCCCGAAAGAAGGACCCAAACAGCACGCCCCCCCCCCCCCCCGAAATTCGGTACAGCCTAGCAGACCGCCGGGTGGGCCCATTCGAAGTCCGTGGGGGCCCATCAACCGAACAGAGACAGAGCGTGGGCAGGTGCAGCCAGTAGCTCAAGACTGCCTGCCAACCCGTTGGAGACCTTACTGCACATTTCATCATAGCGAAAGAACGGTTAATCGTCATCCCATGGAAGTGAAGAGAGAGAAAGAACGCTGGTTAGGGTTTTGACTTCTGAATCGGAAGCGTATGCTTCTCGATCGAGCTCGCGTGTTTGAACTCACTGAGTCAGAACCAAATTTAACCTATCGGTCCATCCTCCAACCTATCTTGGATTGTTACTTTGCTGATCCCGAAATAGCGAAAGAACGGTTAATCGTCATCCTAGATATTCACGATTCGATCCTTCATAACGACGAATTTTACAAAAAAAAATTCCAAATGAAATACGAATCCAGAGACGATGGGTTTATAAACCGTCCGTCTTAAGCGCTTCCTAATATATTCTAGTTGTCGGTGGAAAATTTTGATGGGATCAAATCGATAGTTTAAGATTCGACGTTATCCAACTTTTTTATTATTATTATTATTATTATTTTTTGCCACTTTGCCATGGTCGGCTAGTATCCAGAATGTTTGGCGTGAAAGATAGAGAGACTATCTATTTTAAGAAAAAATTATAGTCTCAGTTGAAAATCTGAAAACAAAAAAAAATTATCTAAAAAAAATCTTTTTTTATGTTTTTAATATAAGCTAACAATTCAAAGAATTTGAAATATCATATCATACAAACTAATTGCATGAAATTTTATTGTTAATATTAATTTATGTAATGAAAAAAAGTAAAATGGGAAAAGTTAATACAGATATAAAGTAATTTACCATTACTGAATGAAATATATATATATATATATATATATATATATATATATATATATATATTTATTTATTAAAAATTAATTTTTTTGTCATATTAACAACCACCTAAAAATATTATTTGTCTTTATTCCAAGACACCCATATTAAAATTAATTTTGGATGGGCATATATCATCCTATACTTCAATCATATGACATCAATTATAAATTGATTTTATAATTTAAATGTTTAACATAACTTAAGAATAAAGTGCGAAGGATATTTCGGATAATATAATTAATATGACATCGTGGTGTTTCATTAAAAAAACATGAATAATATTTATTTAAAATACGCATATAGATAGAAAAAAATACATATCATTATTAAAAATTTATGATAAAGACACTTATTTTTCAAGATTGATTTGTGATCATTTAAATTCGGTTGTCCAACGTATAATTTATAGGGTCGTCATCCTACGCAAGATCAATTGATGATCATAATCAAATTGGTCAATGATGGGATTAAATTATCTGTAGTTGACACGTAGACTGAAGAAGCTATGTGATAAGATCCATCGAGTCTAGACAACTCTTTTCATGCAGAGCTCGAGACCCCTGCGGGGAGATGGGTTCCTGAGAATACCACGAACAAGCATATCCTGGAAATCGACCCAGGTAGACGCACACCCAAGATCATCTCGAGAGATCAGGACCCCGAGACCACCCTGGGAAGGTAAATGCCCGGGACCCCAGGCCAAAAGATCCCGAGATCACCTCGGAGTAGCGAAGCCCAAGGAGCACTCGACCTCAGGTAATGGTTCCCCTTTTTCAGATCTATGAATAATCATCACATATAATCACGGGACGAGCATGACCCGCAATACACGACAATTAACGCATCTGTTATCGCAACGGTCCAGATTTAATGAAGGCGACCAGGGCCGGCTCAAGCCTATTTAAGGCCCTAGGCGAAAAAATAGGTCATTAACATTGTTTAAAAAAAATTCTACTCGTCCTTTTTCATTTATACTTGCAACTGTCAACCGACTTGGTCGAAAATAAATATATTCAGAATTATTTAAAAACTAAGAAAGATAAAAAAAATGTGTCTAATTATTCAAATGAAATACCAAAATAACAACTCTTAAAAAAAGGAATAAATGAAATTGGACAATATACAATAGAAAAAAAATCATATTTCTATCCTCAACTCATCATCACCGCAAACCAAAATAAATAAATAAATAATATATTTACAAAATGACACAACTAAATATAATCCATAGAAAATAAAAATCATAACGAGATCAAATCAGTCATTATCATTTATTAAGAATTAAATAAGTCATTTTAGACACAGAACAAAAGAAAAAAAAATAAATTATATTTTTTATTATCTAAACCAAAATAGTTGTAAATGATAGAATAAAAACAAAAGAGAAGTCAAAAAATTTATTTAAGTAAATGCATATAAATAAAAGCTAAATTTAGTGTAAGGAAGCGAAATGATAAAAATATCTAACTCACTATTCCTCAAAAATAATAAAATTCTCTATTTCGATCGAACACAATATGGATGAATCCCTTAACATTTGAACTTAATCAAGCAAGGACCATAATAGCACCAACTGGATCAACGTGACAGTGTTAGGTGTAATTTCTTTTTCGATTTTTCCCAATATCAACGAGCGAGAGAAGCACAAAGAGGGAGAGCTAGTCAAGGGAAGAGGGGGAATTCAAAAAAAACTAATATTTTTATTTTGTATTGCATGGATAAAAAAAATTTAATTCATATTCTTACCAACTAGAAAAGAAAACGTTACTACCAAAAAAAATAAATGTAACAAGAGAATGCTAGGGTTGAAAGATATTGAAGATGAATACATTCGATCTTATAAAATAATATACATAATAAAAATTAAATTTAAAATATTAAAAAGTGAGTCTCCTATGACTCTATCCATTGGAACAATAATAAGATTTTTATAAAATCTATAGTTTTGACTAAAAAATGAGATATATAATTTTTTTTATCAAGGCCCTATTCTTTTCCATTCCCTTAAAATATATAATAAAAATATATTTAATATATCAAAAATAATGGGCCCAATAAAAATTGAGGCCCTAGGCATAGGCCTTAATGGCCTATGCCTAAAGACGACCCTGGAGGCGACGGTCGTTGCAAGGATGATCCCGTAACCGACAATCAAGGGGACATAATGAAGATTGTGGAGACACGTATGACCGCCACTTCAGGTATAAAAGATACTCTAACTCCTCCTGTAAAGGGGTTACGCACTCTCTAACTTAAGCGTCTTCACCTTGCTTTCTTCCATCTCATGTACGGAGGCACTGACTTAAGCGTCGGAGTGGGTTCCGTCGGATAACCTACAGTGTGTTCCCATTAACGCTCGTGTTAATCTCGCAGGACAGGAGTTCCTCCCCTAGTGTCAGCATCCGCGTGGGCGAGCTTTTCCTCTCTCGTCATCATCCCGGTGAATTAAACTCTGGTGACGGGTCGTCGACGTCGATTCCTTCCAGAACAAATTTGGCGCCGTCTGTGGGAAACCAGTAAAGCAGCAGAAGGAACACCGATGGCAGAGTCGGCGGGATAATCCATCGTCCTGACAAAAGAGGAACTAAATAGCTTGGTGGTCAATGCCATCAAAGGGGTGCTTGAACAACATCAAATCGAGCAGGCCGCCTCACGGTGAAGCGTCTCTATGCAGGAGGAGACCCCCAGAATCTCCATCTCACACCCCCAACCACAAAGATCTGTCTCACCATCGGAGAGACACGTCGGACAGTCTCGGAGCACCGGCGAGATTCCCCAGTAGATGCGGAAAAAGTCAACTCAGTTGCCTCCAACGCGCTGAGACAAGAAGATGGAATAGGGAAAAGGGAAGAGGGAAGAGCTTAAAGCCTCCCCAAAGACTCCCTCTACCCCTTTCTCATGGGAGATCGTAGAAGACCCCATGCCGAAGCAGTTCCGCGGGCCAGGGGATTGCTGATTACGACGGAAAGATAGATCCTGAGGATCATGTCTATAAGTTTGAGAATGTAACACTCCTGCACCAATACACCGACAGTGTGAAGTTTCGGGTGTTCTTGAACAAACTATCCGAAGCAGCCCAACGATGGTTCCAAAGGTTGCCCCGGGTTCTATCAACTTCTTCATGGAGTTTAAGACTGTCTTCCTCCATGTCACCACCCCAGAGGCACATGCTTACTCGAAAATCGGGTAGCATCTCCCCTGTACGGCAGACAAGATGGGGTAAATATACATACACTCTCCACCAATATAGCTCTGCCATAAGCGGCTGGCATCACAATAATAAATAAAAGGCACATCCACGCAGTTTATATCGAAACAAAATAAATGGATGACTCAGCTATCATTAACATAAAGAAAGTCTACATACCAGTAATAACGACAAGACTAAACTGATACTTGACAAATAAAAATAACTGCGGAAATAAATCAGACACTAAATCAAACCAAACCAAACCGACACGGTGGGACTGAGGGACTGGCGACTGGATCCTCCCCTGGCTCCAAGAAACACAACTACCTGCTATCTGAAACAAAAAGAGAAAGCAGGGGTGGTGAGTCCGGGCGGACTCTGCGGGTATATGAGTAGACAATAAGAATGACATAACAAAAGGTAAAATAAGTAGAGAACCAACAGGGTACAGTCCATAAGAAATATAGAAACACCTAAACATGCATAACATATATAGAACACCATGTTATAAAACGAATAACAACAAATCAGGTGTAAAACAACGCAACAACAATAAAACCAAGATATACATGCATGTCAATCATGTGCAACAACCATAGCTCATATAAATGCAACAATCACAAGAAAATGCATAAAAGAAATACGTATGCATATGATGCAATGACATGTGTCACCCCTGACGCAGTCAAGCCGCCAACACATCCATCTGTGTGACCGAGTGGGTAGGGTTGTGACAACTATACGCACTCTAACGAATACCAAAAAAGGTGTGGTTGAGTGGACAGGATGCTGGGGAGCCAACTACTCCAAAACCCCGATACATAGGGGAGCCACCAACAGCTCTAATATCCCTCGAAAACAATGGTGAGGGTGTCACTGCTTGCCTACAACTGTAACATGTGTGGCATAACAGGACAGTTGCTCGCACTCTAACAACTACCACGACAACAAGTGGTTGAGTGAATCGAGCAACAAAATGACTAACGACGGCTTAACCATATGGAAGCCCAACAGTCGCTAGTATGCAACGTGCAGATATGGTGCATGCTACAAGATGCACGAACAACCGGAGAAATAATGATGCAATCAAAATCCAACAAGTAAACGATACAACCAACCAGAAATCAAAAACCAACGATATGCACCTACACTACTAGGTAGGATATTTCTAATATCAAATAAACCTAATTGTGTTTAATAGGACTTCTAAGTACTCGCGTACAAGCGACACTTTACAGAACAAAAAACCAATATAGGACTGTACAGATACGAATTTGGAATACTCGAAGATCAACGAAGGGAATAAGGTCAAGCAACCTACTAGACATAAAATAGTCATGCTTTAAGGTAAAAGAAACTACTCGAGTACAAAGGAGAAGTACCCGACTCTTATTGAAGAATTTCGTAAACGAGAACCTTCCACGATTAACTGAACAAGTCCGAATCGAGGTCCTGTATTAATGTGGAAGTTTAGCCATTTATAAAATCAACAAATTAGCTAAATGAAATACGAAATATGATTAGGACAAATCCTAACTATAATGCCTATTTAATTTAACTCATAAACAACAACCGATTCATTTTAGGTTTACAAACTATAATACCTATTTAATATGTAACTGAGGTCAACTCAATTAAAAGATCTTGTATCATTACAAGTAAAAGAGAAATGCTAAAGAAGCAAGCATAGCCAATATGACAAAACCCAACTTTACTCGACAACTAATCCCAACCTATAATTCTTTACATTTTTTCTTTCTATAAAGCTAAACAACTAAAATTGCCATGAACAGTTCAAGAATTCCAAAACAAATTCACAACACTGATCTTAATTCACCAATCAAATTGAACATCATTAACCACAATTAAACCCATTTCCAAAACTCACGACAGAACATCACCCAACACCAAAAGCTAAGCTAAACTCAACGACACTAAAAATTACCAAATAGTGAACTAAACTAGTTTACTCATCCTACACAAAATTCTTCAACTACCATCCTATTGCCTAGAGTGGTTCACGGCAACACCACCACAAGGTCACATGGCAATCACAATCGAAAACCCAACAGATTCATCCCAAGCATGAACATCAACTGCCGGTGACAACTCACCATCCACCAAGTACTAAAATTTAGTTCAATTACTAACCAAAAACAATCAACCGAATTAGGAATTCCAAATCCCACTTGAGATCAAAATCTCACCTTGATCGACACTAAGGAGGTGGAGAATCGGATCCCTCGAATCTGATCAGAAAGCAGCGATGTGGCAGTGGTGACTAGGGTTCCCTTCGCAGCCATGAAGGTGAAGGGGAAAGTGAAGGGCTAGGGTTCCCTTCTTCGGCTAGCACCCAAGAGGACGAAGGAAGAAGAAAGAGAAGGAGAAGAAGTTGGAGGGCATTGGCGCTCGCTCGCTGGGATCCGCTGCGGCAACGGGGCAGAGGCGATCGGGAAAGGGCTCAGCGGCGTCGGGCAGAACCGCAGGGCAAGGGGGCGTGGAACTGAATCGGGGAAAAACTGATTCAGGGAGAGGTTTTTAGGGCTTTTATATTTGTTTTTGGCACTTTATAATTAAACCCTCCAACTTTCACTATTCGTAACTAGGCCCTTTATTTTGGAAATCTTACCTTTTCAACCTTAAAAATTCATGTCGTTCCACCAATAGGAAACGTCTCCACTCACGATACATACGAGTGCTATCAGGATGAATAGCAAAACGTGATCGGTGACCTTCTGCATCAACTCCTTCAAGACAGGGTGCGCCTCTGGTACACACCCCCTCCCTCGGAAGTACAGAGCACCCTCCTCATCACATGTAAAATCCGGTTGTTCTCCTGAAATGGCCTAACTGCCCAGAAATTGAATGTGCTGGTCACTGGCCTGAGCCTCTCTGATCCTCGTCCCAATCTCTGACGGAGCCATCAAGGTCACTAGCAATCCTCTCTCTGTCCGAGACTGCTCCTCTAACCCCATCTCAGAGAAACTCCAAATCAAATCCGTGACTATCACTCTGTGGCATGCTAAAACAGCTCTGAACTTCTGACTGAAGGCGTCGGCAACTACATTAGCTTTCCCAGGATGGTAGCTAATGGTGCAGTCATAATTCTTCAAAAACTCCATTCACGTCCTCTGACGGAGATTCAGCTCTCGCCGAGTGAAAAGATACTGAAGACTCCTGTTGTCCGTGAAGATCTCGAAGGTGATCCCGTAAAGATGATGCCTCCAGGTCTTCAACGCACAAATGATAGCAGCCAACTCTAAATCGTGAACGGGGTAATTCCTCTCATGCTCCTTCAACTGTCGAGGAGCATAAGCAACCACCCGTCCATGCTACATGAGTATCGTGCCCAGTCCCAGGAGAGATGCATCAGTATACAAAGTGAAACCATCCTCTCCAGAAGACAGCACTAGATCTGGCGCATATACAAGCCTCCGCTTCAGCTCCTGGAAGCTGGTCTCGCAGGCCTCAGTCCATACAAACTTCATGCCTTTCCCGGTCAGGCGTGTAAGTGGTGATGCAATGCTGGAGAAACCTTCCACTAAGCGTCGGCAATAGCCAGCCGGACCTAGGAAACTGCGCAAATTGGAATGATCACCCAATTCACTTCAAGCCCTTCCCGAGTCCTAAGTAAATCCCCGACAAGGTCCTTAATACTTGTTCCCATTTTCAACCATAAATGGGGATCATCTAATATAGCCCAGTGGTCTCTACGGTTCAACCTTCATCTACTGGCATACCAAATACCTAACCACAACATCTGCGATATCTTTCCCAATATCGGTCCATCAACGGAAACGCTTCAAGTCCCTGTGTCTTTGGTATTACCTGCAAAACAATACAAACCAAGAACGGTGAGCCTCACTTGCCTCTTAAGTGAGACAATCAAGGAAGCTCCTCCGTAAAAAGGTCAAAAACTTCCAAACTATAGAAAACACTAGAGCACTCCTTCGGACATGCGTCAGAAAATTCTCGAAGTATAGAAACGTCCGACAGCTAAGGCTACCACTGTCATCCGTACGACCCAATGACAATAGATACCCTAACGTCCACGTGCTAGAATCCTCTAGCCCTGAGACGAGAAGATAACTACAACCTCGTCGTCTCTGATACCAATGAACCACCACATGGACTGGTTTGGAGGTCAACTCGTAACCACTCGCGCTTGACAACCAACGGTCTACCCCTCGGAGACTGTCCTCTATAACATACACCCGTTACAGTCAAATTTCACCTGTGTTAGCTGTTAACACCCATTCCATCGCATCCCAGTGGGCCCTACTTCTCGGTGTGCTACCGAAAATATCTAACACATACGACCTGTCTATGAGTCATAAAACCTCATAGACTAGAACAGCGTAAGACGAGTTGACTAACCATCTTCACGTAACCCAATATTCCTCCGGTTCTCCACTCGAGGTTCAGAAACCTCTGAGTTCCAACCCCATAACATAGAGACATGCTATGTCTCAAGAGTATCTCAACATAATCACGAAGTGATTCTTCGTTCCTTGACAGTTTCCTCAACATCTTCCACCCAAAGGTGGTCTAACCTCGTAAGTGATTCGCCTCAGCGCAAATCATAAGTACGTAGGTACTTCCTTGGTTCATCCAACTAAGTACAAATGGTAACCCGTAAGTGGCAAGCAACTAGCTCCACACCTTTCCGAATCGGTACAAGTGATATCTGACTGTACTTTTTGGTTATCTAACCAAGCATAATATATCTGAGATCGATAGTCCCACGGAAATAGGATATCTCTATCATCTATCAACTGAGATGATAACCAACTAATACCATCTCTGTTGCATCACAACAGGTCATGTCCTCCAGACATGTCATCTAGGATATTTATCCATAACTGAGGTTCAATGAGCTAAAGTGTGTTGATCTCATACCTGATAAAGTCAACTAAGACATATAACCATCAATAGGTTGTCATATGATTCGGCCCCGAATCCCCGACACATCAGTCGGTAGATCTCAGAAGTATAGATGTGTGACTGCCTCTGCTCCTAGTACCTTTTCTCCTATAGCTAACTTAATGAAAGGTAGGTTTCCAAGGGCTTCTTCTCCTGCGGGTGAGACATGGAGTTGGTTTGGTGGGCTGTGCGTATTTTAGATCCGTGCCAAAGTGCTAAGTCCAATGTTGAAGCCCTCATTTATTGTTGACATCCTGATTGTTGGTTTCTTCTTGGCTGATTATTCAGTAATGCGTAGATTTCCAAGCGTGGCAAATGAAGGGATGATGTTCTGTTATGCTGGTGGAGGGATTCTCGGATATTTTCCGATGGTTTCCATGCTGTGGACTTCCTGTAATGGATGCTCTGGGTGAAGGAAGTGCTGGATTATTTCTGAATTAACAGTCATGCTTTGGTGTTTAAAGCGTGCCAAGTAATTTGCTGAAGCATTCTCTGAATTTGTGATTTTACTTGGTTGTTTAATGGAGGTTTAATGGTTTGGAGTTTCAGTGATTTGTTTTGATCTAATGTGGTGTGATTTAGGCATGGAGGGTCTTATTATTACAAGATCAATGCAACCTCTTCTTGGATATGGTTGCTTAACCTCTGAAACTGAGTGACACTTGATGAATTGTTGGTAAAGGTATGAAAGAATGTTGCTCTGATGTTGCCTCGATGGTATTTGTTTTTGGCTTTCATTTGGAATTGTAGTATTTTGTGGAGTTGGTTCTATATGGCTTTGCCTTGGATGTTCAAAGGATAAGTGAATTACTATGGCTTCTATTGTAATGGCAAAAATGGATGTGGATTTTGTGTTCCTTGAGCTCAAGGTTACTGTGTTTGGAATGTTACGCGGCTGGAATGGACCTCTCTTGGTTTATTAACTTTTGTGGGTGGAAGGATGAAGGTGTTGGAAGATTTTGGTGTTCATTTGGGACTATGAACTTAGGCGTGCAACAATGGTAGAGTAAAGAGTGCTTGTTGTTGGTGCAAGTTGCATCAATGATGTCCTCCTCTAAAGTGTTTTAATGTTTGACAATTTACTTAAGTCAGTGATACATTGAACAGACAAAGGAGAGTTAAGAGAGAAGTAACAAAATGGACCAAAGTCCTAGTTAAACTAGGCACTAAGACCTGGTGAGTGAAGCTGAGCACTAAGACATGCTCGGAAGGTGGGCACTAAGTCCTGGCAAAGGGTTGGGCACCGAAAACCTGACCGAGGGTTGGGCACCGAAGTCCTGGTCGAGGACTGGGCAAGAAGACCTGGCCGAGGGTTGGGCATCAAAGTCCTGGACTTAGGGTTTGGGCACGAAGTCTTGGTCCGAGGGACTGAGCAACTTAGCTGAGCGATGACTAAGGACAGAAGTAGAGACGGGTCAGGGCTCGGGCGTCTCAAGTTCCGGAAGTATCGGAAGCTAAGCAAAAGTCCACCCGAAGGACTGGGTGCCAACCGTCTCCTGAGAGGAGTAGGTGAAAGGCGCGTTCTCGGGGGTGGAAACTTGCGTCGGTTCGACCTAGGGTTTCATGGAAATCCGAAGTCCGAACCAAGTCCTTAAGACTAATATTGTATGTATATGTGCCTTGTGTTTGGGTATCTTGTAGGTATCAAGAACCGGAGACAAAGCAGACAAAAGGCTGGAAAACAGCCAACCCAGGCACCCCCACTGATGGGGGTGCCCAGATCAAAGCCTAAAACCCAGTGTTGTGTTGAAAGGCATGAAGCCAGGCGCCCAGTGTGATGGGGGCGCCCAAGCCAAAGAGGAAATTGGCAGTTTCGTGTGGTAAGCAGAATAGGCTTCTATTCGGGCGCCCGGGACGACGGGGGCGCCCAAGTTGAAAGTTGTTTTTCTGTTTCGAGGTCGAAACATAAGATAAGCCTTCTCTCAGGCGCCAGGGAGGTCCCAGGCGCCCTGGTCAGAAGTTTTATTAGCCGCGGTGAGGTGGGCGCGGGATAAGGTTTGACCAAGTTTATAGGGGCGCCCCCAGCGTATCAGGCGCCCGTATGAAGCCTATATAAGGGGCTTCGGCCCCTCTGCTTCAAACACAACATTACAGAGCGATTCTGATCATTCCAACCGATGACAATGCGCTAAAGACAAGGCTCTACGACCGGGAGGCTCCAGGAGGAAGTGCGCGGCACTTCGGAGGTCCAGATCGCCCGAGTTTCAAAACTTGCTTGTTCGGTTTGCATTTTATTGTTCTGTACTTTACTATATTTGTTATTGTACTTCTGCACTGTAAGACGGGTTTCTCCGCCTCCGGAGAGTCCGGAAAGGAGACCAATAGTGGACGGGCGTTCCCGTGCTTAGGCCTTGGATGTACTGACCCTGGAGGGTTGGGAACCAAGTAAATCCCGCGTGCGCTGTGTCTGTTTATTTTCGTTCTGTTTTACTTTTCCGCTGCACTAACGCTCTAAGTCCAGAACGACGATCGAAAGTCTTACGAAGTTTCCGAAGATTTTTTTAACGGTCGATATTCACCCCCCCTTTATCGACGGCACCGGTCCTACACTTGTGTGATGGCTTGGGGTTTCTGAACTTTTCATGAATGGGTGATGGTGCTCAGTATGGTAGAGTAAAGAGTGCTTCAAGTGAATTGGCAGTATTGGGTTGTGACAAGAAGCATTGTGAAGATGTGAAGACCTTCCTTTTTGATCTCGTTCGGGCGGTTGTTGATGCTGCAATCTAATAGGCTCTCTTTCCTATTCGGTTGAGCAAAGATGCAGTCTCCCTATATATATAGATATGCTACTTTTGGGACTAGTCGTTCACAGGGTTTCGGGAGTCGCAACTGGCAGAAATCAGGTTTTGGAAGGGTTCAAATATTCTATCATGCTATTCTGCTAAAATGAATGTGGATTCTCGAAGTTAGCTATAGTATGCATTAAAGGCGCCTTTAGGCTTTATTGAAGTTTCCCCTTGGATGGGTAGGAACTTATTTATTGTTTTGGATGTGGTGGAGATTTAATGAAGTCATCTAGCTTCAGTTCAGGAGCCGTGGTGATAATTTGGCTCTGTTTGGAATCTGGCTTGAGGTGCATTGCGGAAATGGTCCTGATGCTGCTGAAATGGAGCGTTACATTACGAAAAATCCTTCTCAAATTGCTGCTGAAGCTGAGCGCTAATCTGAGTGCTCAACTGCTGAAGACTCCTCTCTTGTTGTTGTTGTAATTGAGTGAGAAGTGGCTCTAAAGTGAGTGGAAACTCCGGTTGGTCTTGAAATATAACATAAGGTTGCTGAAAATCATGAGTAGGCTGTGAATTCTGAAAATCAAATAGTTGGGGCTGATCAAATGAGTAATTGGACTGCTGAAGTTGTTGAAAATCAGTTTGACAACTTGGTGGAGGTTGCTGAAAATTGTGACTCTGAAATTGCTGATCTGCTTGCTGAAAGTGTTGGTTGATAGGTTGAAAATTCCGGGGCTGTGAAGATGGAAAATCTTGCTGAAAATTCTAGAATGGTGGTTGATAAATTTGCTGTGAATGTGGTCATCCTTGCTGTTCATAATTGAATGGTTGTTGGAAATCTTGGAAATTCTACTGAAACTGCTGTTGTGGTTGCTGAAATGGTTGAAAATCTTGCTGAAAATTTAGATTGTACCCTTGCTGAAAATTTTGAAATGGTGGTTGAAATTGCTGTGGTGGCTGATTAAAATGTTGGCTTTGCTGAAAATCTGAATAGGGATGCTGAAATTCTTGAAAAGGCTGAAATTGTGGTTGCCCTTGCTGAAATTGATAATCTGGTTGTTGAAAATCTGAATAGGACTGCTCAAAATCTTGGTTCTGCTGCTGAAATTGTTGACACGGCTGCTAGTAAGTAAATGGATAAGCGTTTGTCCTTTGTTGGCACTCCTTCAGCTTAAACAAACCTTTTAACTCCATCAAAAACTTGATCTCTAACTGTTCATTTGAAGACATTTTCAACCTGCAGTCCTGTCACAAAACAAATAAAATAGCAGCAATCGTATACAAAAGGATAAAGCAAATAAGAATAGAATTAAAGGGTCTAGTTATTAACCACCACTACGATTCCCCGGCAACGACGCCAAATTTGATAACCGTTTTAATCGTGTTACAGTTTCAAATACAGTTAAAGTATCGAACTCCTCTAAACTAATGTAGTATAGAGTAACTCGAGTCGTCTCTCTCAAGGAATGTAATGATAGGTTAATAATCCTAGGATTCCAAGTTATTGCTTTTGGATTTTGGATATGAAACTAGGGTTTGGATTTGAAAGTTATGACTAAGAGATGAAATAGCAAAGCAAGTATGAAATCTAATCCTAATTAATTAAAGACATTGCAAGTAAGGAAATCTAATTTAACCTAACTACAATTGCAGAAAAGAAAAGGGCAAATTGAAATAAAGCATCAACGAAACTAAACATGGAGCAAAACCTACAGCATTACAGAAATCTAATTTGACCTAACCTATTGCATCCAAATCAAGTACAAGAACATAAAGCAATTAAAAGAGACAAGACAAGCAAGAATTAAGCCAACCAAAACACATGGAATTAAACCTAACTATAGAAGCATTTTGTCGAACAACTTATAAGCCTTCTTCCAAATGACATGAGTGCGTGTAATTCTAAAATATGGGAGAACAATTCAATACAAGAATTCCTCAATTGACACAAACATTCAACACATAACAAACCAATCAAACAATCTAATTAAGGAAACCAATCAACTGGACGAAGGAGCTGCTGCCGAATCTGTTGGCGTCGGGATGGAGATGAAGAGTTGCTGGACAGAAGATGAACTGCTGTTAAGAAAAACTGCTGTGAAGAGAAACTAAACTGCTGGCTGAATCTGATGATGAATTGTTGTGAGAGAAGAAGAAGAGGTGTATGGGAACTGGCCGAAGGCTATGAAGAAGGAGAGAAGGAAGGGAGCTAGGTTTCGCGAATGAAGAAAAGAGGAAGAAGAAGAAAGGACTTGTCCGGTGTGCCTTAGATCTGGTGCGATGGCCGAAGGTGGTGGAGAAGAGATGGGGGTGAGGTGGATGATCGGTCGGGCGGCGGCAGCGAGGTGGAGAGAGGAAACCGCCAGCCCTTGGTGGTCGATGGAGGAGATGAGAAGTGGGAGCCGATTGCGGCGTGAGATCTCCCCTAGCTCTTCGTGGTCCTCCCCCCTCGAGAGGAGTCTGGTTCGACCTCTATGCTGCGCGATCCGGGTTCCAGCCGAGGAGATGGTTCATGGATGAGTTCGGCCCAGCCCAGTCCACCTTCCGGCCCAGCTTCAGCGGTTCGGCCAGCTTTAGCCCAGCTCACTCAAAGCTAAGCCCTATGTTTAACCCAACCTTATATTTGACCCAGCAATTAGGTTCAACCTTGCCTTGGGTTCAAGGTCCAATCTTTAATTCCCTACAAAAATCATGAAATTATACCAAAATTTAGAGGAAATTATAATGAACTCCAAAAATAAATCCTAATCGTAAAATATGATATAAACATGATTTAAACATACGAGATGATAAAAAATGCTAAATAAATGAGCAAATAAAATGACATAAAATGTTAGTTATCATATGGCTGAAGGAAGGGCGGATGCCGAGGTAGGTCCCCGACCGAACGACCCGAGTGACATCAGTCTTTGCGAATAGTATCCCGAGTGACGTAGGGTGCGCCCCGAATGAGAGATAGGGGGGAGGCGGAGATGTAATTGATCCACCTGCTCCCGAGTCACACGGCTAAGTGGCCGAGTTGGAAGGCACGCGAGCCAAGGGTCACTCGGGGTCGGTTCGCCCGACCCGACTCATGGTCGGGTGGCTTGGGGTGGGGTTAGAGGATTCTCCGAGTCAAAAACTCCTGGATGTCTTTAAGCAGGTTGGGTCGTGCCAGACTCTATCGGCTTGCTTACTTACGCGGGCCCCATGATGCACTAGGCCCCATGGGGTCCCCTATCTCTTTCCTGCCTTGAAATGGCACTAGGCTGGTCGGGCACGCCACCCGTGGGCTCGACCGGGATCAACTGCGATGCGCACACGGGGGGCGCCGCCCCGAGCCGCGCTGACAGGCAACCCAAGCATCTAGTACATGTTGACATTAGACACATTGTTGCCCGCCGCGATGGAGGCTACGTGTATGCCGTGGTATCCGGAGTCGCGCGCAGAGAGGTAGTCTCCCTTCTGCAGCTCGGTGGGGACTCCAGGACCCTTGTAGTAACGGGCGCCAATGAACTTGCGGTTGCAGTTGTGGACGTCGAAGTGTTTGCCTAGCACACACTACCCTTTCCACCGCATCGGCACTGAGCTATAGCCCTCGTCGATGAAGCTCTTCACCTCCGGCCATACACTTGTATCTATAATTCCGATGATTATATCTTCGTCGTAGTTAGCTCTACGGAGTAAGTCAGAAGGTTCAGCGTTGTCGACACCGAGGAAATCCCAGCTGTGTGTCGTTAGTGGTTTGAATGTCCTACTTAGTCTGATACATATCACCTCAGACAACTCTGTAATTTTTTGAGCATAGGACATGGACAACATTGCTGCAAAACCAGAAAGTTCATAGATGATGGATCTTTTCGCTTACTCTTTACTGTCAAGAACAGAAGTGAGAATCTGAATGTGTGACTCCATGACAAGCTCCTCCGACCCTTGGTGTTTCTTTTCTCCTTTCAGATAGACAATATATATCTTCTTATCCGATGTTGATGTTGCTGCTTTCATGGTAAGCAGAACCGATTGTAAGCAGAGAAGAGCAAGGAGAAGGAGAGGGCGAGAGGAGGCTTGTGATTTGTTGTCCATTTCCTTCTCTCCGCCCACGAATGAGGTTTCGAAGGAGTCTGACAAATATGATTCACCAGAAGACCGTGCTTTAATTTGCGGTTTCAAATTGTTCTGGAAAGATTTGGATTTTGTATGATTAGAATATTGAGTGTTCGGTGCCAGTGGATCATGAGCAGTTCTTACATATTAGGTTATGTTCTCCGATTTTTCCTTTTGGTATCAGAGTGAGGTTATGAAAAGATGACCATGGTAGCTTAAACCCCATAGGGATCAAGGTAAGAGAGGAAGAGTGGACGGAGTCCGGTCCATCCAACCTTGTAAAACCCCTAAACCCTAAATCCCTAAAAACCAAGGTTATAAAAATCAGTAAGCGGTAGTCCGCCCGACTACCGCCTAGCGCCTAGTCGATGCCTAGTCGACGCCTAGGTGGCCGCCTAGGCCAACTTTTACAACCATGCTAAAAATCCTAAACCCTAAACCCTTTCCAAAGGGGATGACAAGCACTACCATTGTCCTTATACCTAAAGTGGAGGATGGACAACAATAGAAAGATTTTAGACCTATTAGCTTGTGTAATATTTCTAATAAAATAATCTCTAACCTAATTGCCACAAGGTTGCAGCTAATTTTGGATAAAATTATCTCACCTACGCAGAATGGCTTCGTTACAAGGCGGCCGATCTCTAATAACATTCTTTTGGCCTTAGAGTTTAATCATAAACTAAACTACCATGTCAGGGGTGGAAACTTAATTTTAAAGTTGGATATGGCTAAGGCTTATGATTGGGTACAATGGGGCTTCCTCTTTAAAATTATGGCTACTTTGGATTTTCGAATGCATTCATTGGCCTTATCAGGAGATGTGTTGCAAATTGTTAGTTTTCTGTTAGGATTAATGGTCATATGTCTGGTTTCTTTCCTGCAAAACAAGGCTTGAGACAACGGGATCCTTTATCCCCCCTTCTATTTATTATTGCAGTTGAATTTCTTTCAAGAGGGTTCGATACTTTATGCAATAAGTTCTCGCAGGTATTCTATGTTTCTGGTTATGATGTCAAGATGTCCCACCTGACATATGCTGATGATATAATGATTTTAATGAATGGATCTATCAATTGTGTTAAAGGTGTTAGAGGTTTTCTGGATACATATGAAAGTTCTTCGGGACAACATGTTAATGCTACTAAGAGCATGTTTTCCCTCTAAAGGAATCTCTAGGGCTTGTAGAGATATGATCACTGCTACTACTGGTTTTGCTGAAGGACACTCACCTATTAAATATTTGGGTATTCCTATTTTTGCTAGAAATAGGAAGGCAATTTATTTTCAACCATTGCTAGATAAAGTTAGAAGAAAACTTCTTTGGTTGAATATTTCGAGGCTCTCACATGGAAGTCGACCACTCCTTATCCAGAGTGTGTTGTCCTCACTACATTGCTACCTTTTACAAGTTCTTCTTCCTCCCTTGTCAATCCTTCATAAATTAGAAATGGTGTTTGCTAATTTTGTTTGGGAGCCATTGAGCTCAAACAAGAAGACTCATTGGATTTCTTGGACGGAAATCAGTAAACTGAAATTAGAAGGTGGATTGGGAGTGAGGACACTTTCGGATGTGGCCATAGTGATTGCTACGAAGCTTTGGTTTCGGCTTCGAGAACAAAAGACTACTTGGACAATCTTTTTGGGTAGGATGTATTGTGGTGTGGTATCCCCGAGTTTTGTTTCATTAAAGGGTAATGTATCTCCTTGTTGGCGCCGACTTCTTAAACTTTGCGGCTCTGTAGAAAGGCAAATTGGCTGGATTCTTGGTAGCAGGAGGATCAAAGTTTGGTATGATACTTGGTTGAATGTGGACTCTTTGTTTCAAGCTTGCAAAGTGGTTGCAAATCCGGATTGCAAGGTAGAGAAATTTAGAGATAATTTGGATTGGGGATGAAAGTAAACTTAGTAGATTATTGCAGACAGGAATTGTTGAGGAAATTGTTGGAATGCAGACTTTGTGCATGGAAGAAAGCGCTACTGGATTTGAGATGAGGGAAAGGGTTGCTATTCCAAGTGTTTCGGATAACATTGTTTGGAAGACATCCTTGAAAGGTAGGTTTTCTTTAAAGTCTGCTTCGAATTGTATTCGGCATGTGCAAGGCTCGACTGATATTTATTAGTGTTTGGAGTACCTTGTTGGTTCCAAATATTTCAATGTTTATATAGAGATTTTTGAAGCGACAGTTACTAGTGGATGCTATGAATGGGAGGAGTCTTGGGATCACTTATTCTTTCATGGAGCTATGGCTATGGAAGTTTGGAACGATTTTGCTCAATTGTTTGATGTGGATAGATTTTTGGCTTTTGACAGCTGGAAGGTGGGTTTGGATTGGGCTCATGGTGGACACGTTAGGGAGATTTTGCCTTTCTTGATTGTATGGTTTATATGGACTACTAGAAACGATGCTAAACACCATAACCTAAAGCCTACAACATAGAATATTAGTGTTTGGAGTAACTTGTTGGTTCCAAATATTTCTATGTTTATATAGAGATTTTTGAAGCGACGGTTACTAGTGGATGCTATGAATGGGAGGAGTCTGGGGATCACTTATTCTTTCATGGAGCTATGGCTATGGAAGTTTGGAACGATTTTGCTCAATTGTTTGATGTGGATAGATTTTTGGCTTTTGAAAGTTGGAATGTGGGTTTGGATTGGGCTCATGATGGACACGTTAGGGAGATTTTGCCTTTCTTGATTGTATGGTTTATATGGACTACTAGAAACGATGCTAAACACCATAACCTAAAGCCTACAACATAGAATATTATCAAGAGCATTACTCAATACTTATTTTTTGGTACACCATAGAAAATTATCAAGAACATTACTCAATACTTATTTTTTGGTATGGCTGCTGGGATTATTAAGCAAAGGCATTGAAAGGGTTATGGATCTATTGCATACGGATTGGGTTTTTTTTTTGTGCATTTCAAGACTATGAAGACCATTTCAGTGGTGCGTTGGAAGAAGCCGAATTTTGGGAGTTTTCAAGTTAAACACGGATGGTTGTTTGAAGGGGAACCCGAGCTTATCCTCTTATGGGGTTATTATTCGAGATTATGAGGGGCATGTCGTGTTGGCAAAGCATGGAACTATTGTGTGGGATCGAATGTTAGGGCTGAATTGATGGCAATTCTAAATGGTTTGGAGTTGTGTGTGGCTAATCAGTTTTTTCTTGTTTGGCTTGAATTTGATTCTTTAGTAGCTTTGAAGATCCTTCAATCTTCTTGCATTCTGTGGGAGTTTCGTAATTTGATTCTCAAAATCAAAGCTATTATGTGGAAATATCATGTTCAATGTTCACATGTTCATAGAGAAGCTAATGCGGCGGCAAATTATCTTGCAAATCATGCTTTTGATGTTCTGGTGGATAGAGTTTTACATGATTTCGATGTTGATAGATTTCTTCTTACTATTTGTAAAGTTGATAGAATTGGTTTACCTTACATTAGAGCCACTTCCCATGCATGGGAAGATAATTGATTTCATTAACTAGGTGCTGGTTTTCTAGAAATATAGATTTTATTACTCCTTTGCTCATGATAATACATTTCTGTCTTTAAAGGAATTTTCTGAGTTGATGTTGGAGTATGGTTAGGATCTAGTGTTGTGGTTGATGCTGATGTTCTTGCCATTAAGCATGTTGATGCTCGAAGTTTTAGAATGAAGATCTTTTTAGGATGCAAAGTGGACAAGCTTGACCTTGGAGCTTTGTTCATGGACAAGCTTTTAAACGAATGTGTTGTTGTGATGTTAAGCTATTCCTGTGAAAACAAGATATACTTCTGAGAATGCTCCAGGAGTATCATGTGTGAAGGTTTTTTGTTGATGTTGGTTGCTGAATTGGGATGACTGTGGTGGGAATGAGCAGGATATGGAGGCTTTTCTATGTACTGTTGAGGAATACTCTGGATTTTTTGGGTCACGCAAGAAAGGTTGAATTTATGAGTGCAGATTTTGTTGTCCGTAATGATGTTGCAAAACTTCACAACAAATTTTACCAGTGTGCGTTCGAGAAGTTTGGGTTTGGTTCCATTTCATTATATATGCTTCAAACTGTGCTTGGATCAAACTTTGGGGTTTTGCAAAAGTCTTGGAACACAGAGTTGGAGATGCTCTAATTGGTCTAATCCTTTTGATTTTGAATTGGAATGTGATGGGGAGGTAGATAGGGAAGTTGGTGGGATTTCTTGGTTTCCTTTATGTGCTCAGGAGGTAGATAGGGATGGTGAATAGATCCATCATATGTGATATATCTAGTCCGTAGCAAATGGTTATGGTAAAGACACACAAAATCCGTTGATATCTGAGGCATTGTCAAAATGTCTATAAGAGCGAATAGATTCATCATACATCTATTTTGTCTGTAGTAATCCGTTTATGGTTGGCCACTTGCCTAAAGTAAACATCGGTGTGGGATAGTTTGGATAAAATCATAATTATATTCGATGGAGGTTTCAAGAAGATATGGCTGGTGATTGCCAGTAGAGTTTTGTTTCCATGCTTTTCATTGGGATGGTGGTTCAATTTTGGTGGTGCTTTATTGGTATTTCCCACTACAAGAAGCATTTTTTTGTGGAGCTATTCTGCTTTATGGGTTTTGCTTAGTTTTGGGAGCGAGTTTTCTAATTCTGATTATGCGCTAAACGTGCCAAATTTTTGTGGCTTTGATGGAGATGTATTTTGTTGAAATAGTTATCTATAATGGAAGCTAATGGTTAGTTTCATAGCCCCCGGGGCTATGGTGCAGCGGTAGGGTAACTAGTTATTAACCCAGGCATCCGCGGTTCGATCCCTAACTACGGTGCATTTTGCAGGAATTTTTCCTCCAAATGGGGCGCAAACCCTGGAACGCTGGGCTTCTAGACTGCCACCGTGAACGCTTCCCGATTTACCCTGGTGACCGGTGGGAAACTTCCCTGGGGCCGCCTGGTTCATCATTTTTTATTTTTTTTTAATGGTTAGTTTCATCCTCTGTGGCTCTTGATTCTGTTATTGTGCCAAGCATGCCAAATGGATTTTCTACCGTGTTGTTTGAAATGGAGTTGAATTGGATGTCTTTTAAATGGTTTTATGTACTGGATGAGGGTGTTGATTTTAGTTATGGAAGTGGATAATGCCCAGTGACAAGTGTGCCAAAGGGAGGGACTGAACGCCGTAGATTGCATGTTTTAAGGTGTGATTGGCAAGGAATCTAATTGCTGAAGATTTTTATGGTTGTTATGATTGGTTGTTTCTGTTTCTGAATTTTGGTTGCCTTTAGACGCTTGTTGTTACAAGCGGTGGGATGTTTTTATACGGCTGATGTGTGCAAGGGGTTGTCTTATAGAAGTATCCATTTGGTGTGGGGGAGATACAGTTTCATCTTGATGGGATGGAAAATTTGAAGTTATGTTGAAAATTTTTCTTATATGGATATTTTTGAATCTTAGTTTATTTGGCTTGCCTCTTTATGGTTTGGCTAGTGGAGTGATGCACGGATGAGATGGAGACTTATGTGATGGTTTTTCTTTTGTGTTGTTCAAGAAGATGGTCTTTGGGGCAACATCATTTGGGAGCTTGGTTTTTGCAAAGCTAAAGGAGTGACGTAATTTTTTTATGAGGTTCTTCTTTAGTTTTGGTGCAAAGAGATTTAGTTAAAATTGTGAGGGCGTGCAATTTGTGGTGGATAATTGTAAAGTTGGTGCTTTTTATTTTAAAAAAAACCCTAAACCCTAACTCCTAAATCCTAAACCCTAAATAGGGATTTGTGGGATAAATTGTTGAAAATTAAGCCTCCCATGGAAGAATATTGGTTGGTGGGTGAAGACTTTAATGTGATTGTTGGACAAAGCTAGCATTTTACAAAAATCATATCCAAACCGGGAGCTGTGGAGGAATTCAATAACTTCTTAATGTTGGTGGGACTTTTGGATGTTGGGTTTGTTGGAGATAAGTTTACGTGGACTAATAATAAGTTATGGAAGCGGCTTGATAGGGTTCTCATATCTCCTTGGAAGGCTCAGGAATTTTCAGTTCAGGTGGAACACTTGAGTAGGGTTGCATCTGACCATTGTCCTATGCATATCTCATTTCCTAATTTTTCTCAACCGACGGCCTCTTTTAGATTCCAAAAAATGTGGATTAAACATCATAATTTTCTCCTGACTGTCCGTTTAAATTGGATGTTGCCTTGTTGTGGGGCAGGTTTGCATTTATGTAGGTAAATGTCAAACATCTCTATTCCAAACTCTGAATATGGAAGAGATGTTCTCGAAATAGAAAGCAGTGATCAGGTGGATAGGGGAGGGAGATAGAAACACTAAGTTCTTTTATAATATAGTGCGGAAGAGGAGGTTGGCTAACAGGATCTTCAGAATATGAGATGATGGAGTTTGTTTGGATAAAAATGAACTTATACAAGCTTCAAGGGCTCGATTCTTTGAGAAGCTATTGACAGGGGAAGAGTATAGTTGTGATTCTGTGAACATGGATATTATCCCACTGCAGGTCAGCCCAGCAGATAATTCTGCACTGATTGCTCCACCTTCAATTGAAGCAATTAAACAAATTGTCTGGGAGATGGATGAGGATAGTGCAGCTGGTCTGGATGAGTTCTTGATGACCTTTTATGCTGCCCATTGAGAGATTATAAAAGAAGATGTGCATTAGGTTGTCTTGGACTTCTTCCATGATGGCTCTCTTCCTAAAGGTATGACATCCACTACTATATTTTTTATTCCTAAAGATGATAATGTGCAACAATGGAAGGAGTTTAGACCTATTAGCTTGTGTAATATTTCCAATAAGATTATATCCAAGTTAATGGCCAATAGGTTGAATATAATGTTGGATAAAATTATACCTCCATCGTAAAGTGATTTTGTGGCAGAAATATTGATCTCTAATAATATTCTCCTAGCTCAAGAATTTAGCCACAAGCTGAATCATTACATTAGAGGTGGGAATCTGATTTTGAAATTGGATATGCATGGCTAAGGTGTATCATAGAGTTCAGTGTGCTTTTTTGTTCAAAGATATGGTTGCTTTTGGGTTTTCTGATATGGTTATTGACTACATTAGGCATTGTATTGTTGACTGTAACTTTTGGGTTTTTTGATACGGTTATTGACTATATTAGGCTTAGTATTGTTGACTATTGGTTCTCGGTCAAGATCAATGGGCACTTATCGGGATTCTTTCACTCTAAGAGAGGACTTAGACAGGGTGATTATATATCTCCATTATTATTTATAATTATATCAAAAAAAAATTTGAGGGGTTTGGATTAGTTGTTTAATAAATTTCCATAAATATTTTTTGAAGCCAAATCTGGTACGAAGATGTCTCACTTAGCCTATGCAAATGATATTATGACTTTGATGAATGAGTCCATAAATTGTGTGAAGAGGGTTGGAACTTTCTTGATACATACATGGCATTTTCTGGGCATTCTTTCAACGCTACAGAGAGTTCCTTTTATCCTTCTAAAGGAATATCTACAACTCCATGGAAATCAAATTGCTTGTGGATCCATGGAAGGGTCTGCTCTTATCAAAAATGTAAGGGTCCCAATCTTTTTTGGAAATCGGAAGTTTGTCGATTGATTCAAGAAAATAATAAGTCAATGAGTACGGTCAGTCTATTTAATTTTTGTTATTAAAAAATAAAACTCCAAGATTTCTAAGACCTCATTAATATTTAATAAGGTTCTCCGGGGCTATGGAGCAGCGATCGGACGACTAATCGCTATTCTAGGCATCCACGATTCGATCACCAACTACGACGTATTTGTAGGAATTGTTTCTCCAAATGGGGCGCGAACCCTGGGACGCTGGGCTTCTAGACCGCTCACTGCAAGCGTTTCGCGATTTACCCTGACGACCGGTGGGAAACTTCCGTGAGGCCGAGCCGGTCGCTCGAGGTTGAAAAAACCTCGTTAATCATTTTTTCATTAATATTTAATAAATATTAAATATTAATATTTTCCTCCAGCTACGGCATATTTGTAGAAATTTTTCCTTCAAATGGGACGCGAAGACGCTGGGCTTCTAGACCGCCCACTGCGAGCACTTCCCGATTTACCCTGGCGGCAAGTGGGAAACTTCCGTGAGGCCGGATCGATTGCTCGAGGTTGGAAAAAAAACCTCGTTAATCATTTTTTTCATTAATATTTAATAAATGGGGCGTGAACCCTGAGATATTGGGCTTCTAAATCGTTCATCACGAGCTACTTCTCGATTTATCCTGACGGTCAGTGAGAAACTTATGTGAGGCTAAGCCGCTCGTCCGAGGTTGAAAAAATCTCATTAATTTTTTTTTCATTAATATTTAACAACATTAATATTCCAGGTTCATCTGCGAGATTCAATATTTTTTTTATTAACATTTAACAAACACTTTTTTTAATCAATTAAAGATGTGATATCCAAAGCATCTATTTTTCGGTCCAAAATATCTATTTTTGTAATCATATTATTCCGTTTCGAAATTTCATTAGGAATACATACCGATTAATTATTCCGTGTCTAAATTTCTTTTTCATTCGAAATTATTTTCTAATATTTTCAGGTCTTCTAAGTAAAAACTTCTTTTTAAAGTTTGATGGCTAAGAAGAAATTTAGTGCTTTGAATAATTATTATGTTTGCCAAGTCATAATATTGATTAGCCGAGTTAGATAGTATCAAATTTTATGTGATCGATTTAGTTTCACAAAAAATTTTGATCGACCGCAGAAATAAATCAAGAAGTGTTCGTGACGATCAATCCAGAAGCTCAACATCCCAAGATTCATGTCTCATTTAAAAAAAAAAATCCTATAAAATATATCATAATTGAAAATTAAACAAAAAAATATCTAAAATAATAATTAATCAACCTTTCCATGCATCATAGCACTAGAAGAGACGTTTGCGAAACCATGATAGCTAAGACACGTACTTGAAGATACGAGTGTCACCGTATCTTCCGGAAAGAAAATAATAGACATGCTAAAATACTTACACATAAAGCATAAATATTCCATCCAGCCCATTCAAACTTTATTAAAAAGAATTAAACTGAAAAAGAATAAACTTTTTCAGTGAGTTGAATGGCATAAGAATAAATTATTTCAAACGAAGTAAGAAATAACTAAAACGATAGCAAGAGCATAATGGTTTCACAAAATTAATTTTCTAACTAAGTTTTATGTTCCAACAAGCCAAATTTAACATTACTACTCTATCACACACCATGCGTACATGTTGATAACAATTGGCACGCTAATCAGATATTGAGGTGTTGCGAAACAAGAGAAATGTGAGCGAATATCTTTTTCCTTTAACATGCCTAAATGAATCAAGCTTATTCGACCAAAAGAGGTATCCAGGAACATTTCCAACAGCAACCATACAGATCGCACAAGCTTTATAAGCTGGATCTGTTTAGTCCACGCTTCAATCGACAGACAAGTTTCAAGTCGTGAAATGAAAGGGCCAGTATATTCAAAACAATCCATCCCCTGCAACCAAAGATCAAGTTTTTATCACTTACTAATGACAAGCTGCGGCTGGAAACATCTAATCTTAGACAAATTACAAGTTTTTAACAGTATTTTGTGTGTGATAATGAGTTAATGAAGGACTCAGAATATGAAATTTTTGATTCAAGGATAGACTACGATGTCAGTTACATCAGCAATTAACTAGAGAGCAAGAGATTTAGGCTTAAACATTTAGGGTCAAAAGTAATTTTGCAAATAGAGTTGAAGCAAAGATTAACATACTCAATCCTTCCAAAGATATACTAGCAGTAGCATCACCAGACTTGAACAAGCGAACTTTTCCTACAAACATCACAAATGTGTATCAGCACATTGGATAGTGAAAAAGAAGTTAATAATAAAGATATGTAAATGCTTAATGATTAGTTATAACTTCAAAAAGAGTTGATGGTGAGAGACTATTGATACAGCATCTTGAAGAGTTGAAACAAACACATAATTTGTTTATTTGTTCATGTAAACATAGTTTTAATGCCATTGTATCTCAAAAAAAAAAATAACAGAACACCTGCATCTAGTCCAATCCTTGATTATTTCAAAATGCTCGACAGAAGAATATACAAGTAATTAGCCCTAAAATCTTACTGATTTTTTAATTTCTCAAAGTTATTTTAAAAAACCACGTGAACTGGTTCAAACAGATAAACCGCAAACTGGAAGCCAATGTAGTTCAGTTGGTTCAGTAGAGGGATTCTAGTTATACTGGATTTTTGACCTGTTCAACCAGAAAATATGGGACCCAGGCAGCAATTCGACCCCAAGGTCCTCTAAGTGTTCAAAAATACAAAAAGAAAAAGAAAACATCTATTGACAAAATTCATCTGCTCCTATCAATTTGAAGAATCACACCACATGCAAATACCCAGGTGAACAAATGATTTGGAATCTATAAGTAGTCATATCCTTACAATGTACTACTCGAGTATAAAATTGTTAAGCAAAACCTTATGTTAACTCAATACAAAACATTGTGATAACAGCATTGACTCCACTCTGTGCCTCATTATTACATGGATAATGACACATAAGTGAAAGATAACTACAACTCCTAGGAATCGACCTTCCACAAAATAAATGCAGCTTAATCATGAACATTTTTATTGCACAGTTTGCATGGAGCAAAAACGATGTTGTGATCCTAACATCATTTACTCCTTATTTCATTTGCACATCAACAAGAATTCCCCTAAGGATCCTTCATAGTTAATTTTTATTAGCATTGGATGTAACTATATGAAATAATAGTACATTGTCATATGTCGGGTTTCTAATAAGTTGCCTGAATTGCAGTTGGAGCAAAATAAACTTAAGTACTTTTGCTATATGCAAACAAATTGAGTCATATTGATTAGCAAGACCACATACCATCATGACGCACACAGATCTCTGGTACATTTTTCACATGGCCAGTGATACCGTCATTGTATACTCTAGTTTCAATATCTCCCTCGACGAAGACAGAAGAACTGAAATGAGGCACCAAAGCATAGCAGCCCCACAGGAAGGATAATTGTTAACATAATAATATCCACTGTGGTGCAAAAACCAAAGGTACTAGACTCAAGAAACTGCAACGAGAAAATTTATTGTGAAAGAAGGCTAGGGATGAAATACTTTTTTGCTAATTTTTGAACAGAAAAAACCCCAAGTTGCTCATTGTGAACAGCAATCCGATGCCACTGAGCTGGTTTTGGCAAATGCTCATTTCCATGGATCCTTTGGTCATACATACCGCCTGTTCCAACAGTAAATATGGTCACTGTCTTCCCATTTATTAATATCTTCTGCAAAGGAGCCTGACCAACTTTGCCACAAATAATTGCCTAAATGAAAGACACATTAACGTGGATTTCCACACAAAAAAAAATTGTAATGACAAATTGCATGCACCTGGGATAGAAATGGAGAAATATCCAAAATGACTCTACCTTATGCACTCCTCTAAAGTTCCAGCCCCTATTGGGGTCTACACTTTGTGGTTCCAAATCTTTCTTTTCTTCGACAAAATCATCATCAATTTTGTTATTCTCTTCACCATCATTGAAAGAGATAGTTGAGAAACATGCTCGTCGACCTTCATATAGAAATACAAACATGAAAGATTTATAGAAAGATCAAGAAGAGACAAATCTGCTACTTCAACTCAGAATATGAAAGCGAGAATAATAGTCATAGGTTCTTTTCAAGGCACCATGATCATCACCCCCAACTAAAATAATAATTTACCAGTTGCGGAAAACAGAAACAGAACAACTAACATCAGAATTTGTTGACCATATAAAAGCCATAGCAGGAATCTTCTGACAGAGGATCTTACATAGGGGAAACCTCGACTGTGAAAAACTTCCCTTCAAATGCTCCAGAACTCCCGACCTCAAAAATCTCAGCTTCATAATTGAGCTCCAGAGCAACTACAGAGATGGTAAACAAAACCATCAATATTCAAAGGCATGCATGCAAGATCCATCTCAGCAAGCATAGATTAGTCACTCCAGCTAGTAAACAATAGTTAGAAATATAAAAAAGAAACCGAATAGGTATACTAATAAGCACATGTATTAGTATTACAGAATTCAAGGCATATGAAGATGGCTTACAATTGAGCCTCAGCCAATGTGATACGTGAGCACACTTATGCAATCCATATCAAAAGAATAAGGATGAATTTAAGAAAGTAATATTATTGTGCGAACATAATACACAAGTTTGCTTCGAGTACGTTATATGTCCAAATTATAAACGTATTCACATGGTCAGCAGAAATCTAGGAAAAAAAATATTTTTTCACCAATTTAAATATCATTGTTAAAAATCATGAAAATAGAAATCTAGGTAACAGAAGCTGACTATTACGCGCCAACTTCACAGAAACTTTTAAAGCCAAAAAAAAAAAAAAACAGTGCATGATATCTGTCATCGCTCAGGGCAGAATACAGAATCACCATCATGGAATTTCATTGGAACTCTACTAGCATGCGGCATGCAGGCTGCTTCATCATTTTGACCGAAAGGAAGGAACAAGCCGAGTGGTTGAGAGGTAAATACCCAGCGCTGAGAGTCCCGGAGGATGAGGATGAGCGCTGGTTCACTGCGTCGCGGCGGCGGGAGAAGCCGAGAAGCGTGAGGGCGGACAGTAGTGTTTTAGGGCTTATGGTACACATTTTGAGCGACGGAGGCAGCTCACTTGAGCATTTACAATTTAATTCAAATATTATACGCAATATAAAATACCTCTTATTTTCTTCGTCTTTATTTATTTGAGTATTTTGCTAGATAAAAAGTTAATTTCAGGATCAAATTGCAAGATAAAGAAAATTAAAATTAATTTATCTAACTGCAACCAGAATTATCTTTAGCAGTTTTTTACGTCCAACTAGGATGGAAATAGGTTTGGTGATCTATCAAAGATTATGATCTGATCTATATTTAGCTTGACCTGTTTAAAAATAAAATAATACTCAAATCTATTTGAAAGCTTATTTTTCTTATCAGACCAAGTTCAGACTCAATATAAAGACTATGAAGTCTGACAGGTTATTCTGGACCTGTTAAAATTATATTATATATATTGTGAAAACAAAGATTTGAACCTTAAAGGTCTACCGAACAAAGTCTTATCTACCACCCTACTTGCTAATACATCACAAATTTATTTTAACTATAACATACATATTTTATATATTTGAAGTATCTTTAGTTAATTTGTTAAATTAGTATTTTGGATAATCGAATTGAATTGTTATATTTTATATATTAGAAGTATTTTAGAATATCGAATTAAATTACAGACTTTATAAACAAACCGCAAACTAGGTCAGACTATTGAACAAGCTAGACTTAGGCCAAGAATAAAATCTATAACAGGCCACAGGCCAGACTCAGATCAATTTATTATTATACAGGTCTGACTTGTTAAGATAAAAATCTGACCTGACCTATTTTCATCCCTAATCCCATCAAAAAACAATAACCGTTGAATAATTAAGTGACAAGCCCTCAAATGTAAGTTCGAATTGATTAATTTTAAAGGTGACATAATCATCTGAAACATGAAAGTTTTTTATAAAAGTAAATTTAAAATATTCATGAAAGTTCTATTTAAATATTCGGTAATTATTATCTCACTTATATGGTATTACCGTCGAGATTTAATTTTTAAATATCTAATTAATTATTTTAAAAACTTAATCGCTACGTAGAAGTCTTGAGAGACATGTGGAATAAATTTCGTAAACCAACTGTCTTTTCAACCAAAATGGTACCAATTTTAAAGCTCTTAATGTCTCGGGGTATAATGCAGCACTAGAACGATTAATCATTATTTTAGATATCTATAATTCGATCCTCGATTAAAACATATTTTAAAAAAAAATCCAAATGAGATATGAGTCTTGAGACGTCGGGCTTTTAAACCATCTGTTTTTCGATTTATCCTGGTGATTGGTGATATCGGGTCGGTTATCTCAGATTTATCTAGACAATATTAATTTTGAGACTCTTAATTCAAATAGAAGTCTAATTCACGGTTTGATCCTCAGCTACGATGTATTTTATAAAATTTTTTTTTTCAAATGGGATACGAGCCCTGAGATGTCGAGCTTCTAGATTGTTCACCGTGAGTATTTATCGATTTATCTTGATGATCGATAAAAAAACTTCCATAAAATTAAATCGGTCCACTCAAATTTATCGGCATAACATTAATTTCGAGGCTCTGGATTCAAATAGAAGTCCTATCTGAGAGGGTTACTTCTAGGTTGCGAGTTTTATGACATGTAAATTAAATCAATCCTACTCTCTTCTGGTCTCTTCTTTTCTTTGTTTAACTTTACAAGTAAACATAGAGTCTAACTCTCTTCTCGTCTCTTCTTTTCTTTGTTTAACTTCACAAGTAAACATGTCAAGTGAGCTTGTTCCTTATCAAATCTCACACCCTGCCAAATTTCAATATCTAATCCACCAAATTGGACTCCCCTAAAAGGGCCCGACAGAAATGAAGTAAAAAATCCTTGTGTTTGACTATTGATTCTCAATGTGCATGCCAAATAATGAAGTGAAGTAGACACAACGCAATGCCATCTTCAAGAAGAGTTCCTTCCTTCCAAACCACTCTATTGAGGTGCTGGGCAGGTCGCAACTAGTGCCCATGAATTCTCTGTTTTTTCCATAGCCAAAGTAGAACCAGCCAAGGATATTGATTTCAGCCCTTTATCAAACCATCCAGGTAACTTTATCGATTATCTAAATCACTTACCAACTTTTTTAAATGATCAAATCACATACCCTATATCTATTTTACACATTCGGATTTATCCTAATCGATGATTACATTGTAGCCATGGATTAAGATATTTAAAAATAAATAAATAGTGTATTAAATTAATATTCAAATGTATTTATATAATCACGAGAACTAAGTGAACATGACATATTATATTCGAGAGCAATTATATTTTAAATATGAATTAATCTTAAAAAATATTATCTATTTAAAAATATTATCCTAATCGATTATTATACGGTAATAATATGTTTTGATTTGGAATTCATGCATTTCCCAACTGTGAGAGAAAATTCAAGAAAGAGAAATATTCAGGAGAATCTCAATGGAGCCCCATGGCTGATACGGTTGCTTAGTAGCAGATTGAATGCATGGTACTCAGATGTGCATGCCCAGAACTGCCTCCCCCGGACGGATAGAAGCTTAGGTATGACCTCTCTGCCATGATCGATTCACCTTAGCTGTCTGCTTCTCTCAATAATTGTCTCTGGGTTATGGTGTAGTAGAAGGATGGGTTATGGTGTAGTAGAAGGATGAAAACATATGTAAAACTGGACTGTTTCTTCGAGTGGACTGTTTCTTGATTTACCCTATCAGCTGATGAAAACATATGTAAAACTGGACCAATCATCAAACTCATTCATCAATTTTTTTTTCTCTCAACTATTATTACTGTGCATTGAAATCATGAACAATAAGTTTTTACTGACATATACGTTAGCAGTTTAAGAATAGTTCACATTTACAAAAGTTTCAAAAGTGAAGGTCCTGCCAAAGCATCAGGACTATGAACATGGAGAAACACAACAATCATTCAATATCTTGTCCTTCGTCTTCATTGCTCGAGGGACATCAGTGAAAAACGCTCTTACCACATTCCGGAACTGAAAAAATCTTGAGTTCCAGCAATATCCGCTGAGAAATTTACTTTAGAACTTGTTTCAGAGAATTCCAACCTTCACCAGTTCAAGGCTCTCGAGAAGCCTCAGGCACAGAAACGTGGAGTAGATGACCAGCAGTCCAATCCCCAGCACCCTATCTGGCTTCATCCCTCTCCTTGGAAGAACGATGAGAGCCCAGAGCAAGCCAACAATTAGGAACCCCAATGATTCAAAAATGGTGGCGTCCCTAGGCACCACAAATGGAGCAGGGTGAGAAGCCACAGAAGCCAGCACAAGAGACACACCCAGTCCCATGAGTGTGTTAAAGATTGGCCCTGCATAGCACCCGGAGATGGCAACCTGAACTCCATCACCTCCTCCATGGATTGACATAGCAACATTGGCAATGAGGTCCCCTAATGAGTTGCCCCAAGCCAAGACGGTGAAGGCCAGAACCGTGGGAGTGATGTGAGCTATCTCACCGATGGAGACAAGTAAGGAAACAAGTTCCCCTGCTATAATGTAAGACCATATCACACTCATCAAGAACCCACCTGCAAGCCAAGGGAACAAATAGGTTTTCGGAGGGGCCGAACGCTCAGTGGTGGCCATGGCAATGGATCCAAGAAGAAAACCGATCAAGCTTCCGATGAGGTAGAGTGTTAACTTCTCTGCTGTGCTAACTTCCCCTGTTTCGGCGAGCCAAAGGGTTACCAGGAACAGAGGTGACAAACTCACTGAGGCGACGGCGAATGGCTTGGACCATCTCTCTTCACTCACGTCTGGGATTGTTAGTCTTCTCGGCAAGTAGAGCGGCATCTTTAGAATGCAGACGAACCGGCTAAAGTAGAATGAAACCGGAGAATTTGAGTTCGTCTTCAACCGATGAGGTTCTTCGGACACTAGTTTGGCTTCTGGGTCTTCTTCTGTTGACGAGCCATGGAGAATTGGGATCGATAGATCGGTGTCTCTGTTTTTGTGGTGGTGCATGACCCATACGAGGACGACGTACGCAATGTAGAGGGAGAAGAAGGCGAAGGAGCCCCAAACGCCGATGCTCCCGATGACCAACACGAGGAACAGAGCGGAGAGGACGAGGATAAAGAAGCAGAGGTCGCGGATGAAGCTGGCGCGGTCGATGGCGGCGCCGCTGCCGCCGGGGACTACGAGGGCGATGACAGCGACGACGACGGAGGAGACGAAGAAGGCGCCGCCGAGGATGCTGCTGAGGCCGACGTCGGCGACGCCGGAGGAGGCGGAGAAGGAGACGACGCTGGAGAAAACGTCGGGAGCGCCGTTACCGAGGGAGAGAAGCGTGACCCCGGCGATGGTGGGCGAGAGGCTGAGTGCGCCGGAGAGGCCCTCGAGGGAGGAACAAAAGTAGACGGAGGCGGTGTCACCGAGGAGGTAGAAGAGCAGGAGGAGACAGAAAGCGAGGAGGGCGTGCCCGAGGAAGGGGCGGCCGCCGCAGGCGCAGTAGAAGAGCTGGAGGTAGTCGATCAAGCCTTGAGGGGCGCAGGCGGAGGTGTGAGCTCTGAGATAAGCGCAAATGGCTGCGTGATCGTCGAGCTCGCGCAGTCCACGGCAGTCCTCTTCTGCCGCTGCTACTGCCGCACGAAGAAACAGGGGAAGGAGGAAGAAGGAAGCTTTGACGAGGAGAGAAACCATGGCGAATTCGAAGTGGGATCCGGAGGAGTCATGAACTCAAATCTGAGAATTCATACACGAATCTAAATCGCGGAGATGAAATCGGAGATTTTGGAAGAGAAGGCGAAGATGAAGAAGAGAAAGCTTCGACGAATTTCCATGGAGTCGATTTCATGCACGTCGTAATATATCAAACGAAACACGCAATGGGAAACGCAGTTAGGCAGCAATTTTGATAATTAATTAATCAATTTTTTTTCATATATATATATATATATTTTAAAATTTTATTCCGTGCAGCATATTGTGTATTATTTTCTTTGATAATACGATTGTGAGGTGGCACCTTCTTGGCTAAGCAAACAGTGTGGAAATGAGCCAACGGCGTTGACTTGAGGCTTGACCGTTGAGGTGAGTTTGTGCCGAAAGGAGGGAAATAAATAGAAGGAAATAAAAGGAGGGAAATTGATTTCAACAATACAGAAAGAACTGCGAGATTCCATCCGACCGACACAAAGTTATAGATATAGATAGATATTAAATTAGAAAGAAAGGAAAGGAAAGTTCATTGAGTAATTTGTCAAGGAAATTAATGAAATTATTGGAAATGTTATGTATGATATTAGATATATAAAAAAAATATTAATGCCAGATACGAATCTTTGATATGGACAACGGATCGTGCGGGATTATGTATAAATTATCATAAATTAATTTTTAGATAAATAAAATGATAATATTTAAGATGTACTATTTGAATTATATATGAGGTTAGTCTGATTACATCAAAGAAAGATATTAGTTTATACATTCGTGTGAGTATTAAATCTCTTCGGATTAATAGAGAGGTACAAATAAATTAAAATAAGATCGACAATTTTGAGAAGAAATTGTGAAATAGATTAACAAATAATTTTATTTAATTTAAAAAATAAACAGAAAGAGGATAGAATTTGCGAAAATAATTTAATACTTTAAAGTAAACTATTTGGTGAAAAAAATTAATGAATGTGAAGTAGCAGTACTGCCAAAGGGATAGGTAAAATAATCTAAATTTTTTTAAAAAAATAAACACTTAATTTAATTTAATTGATTTAATATTTAGTGAACAGTTTGAATTTTTGATTCTAGTGGTAATTTGACAAAAGGATAATGTAATAAAATGCATTGTTTTTCTCTAATCGTCTAAATTTTAAATGAATAATTTTCTTTTTTTTTCTTTTAGGTTTTTTTCATTACAACTCTTTTATAAAATAGGAGTCTCTTTTTAGAAAAATTTTAAAAAAAATTATAACTTCAAGTCTGGCTTTGTCAATTGCTTGATACAGTGAGCAACTCTACGTGTTCAAAAACAACCTAAAAAGTCGGAATAAATTGCCGACAATTTGGGCGAAAAAACTATGTGAATAAAAATATTTAATATTCGTAAGAGAAAATTTGATTCACATAGAGTATATATGAGATAGAAGAGACGAAGAGTGAATGCAAAGAAAGTTAAATAATTATTCAATGATTGGTTCATACGTTTGCCTAAGACTCCACCCAACCTCCAAAGTTTTGTATGGCTAAACACGCCTTCTAACACTAATTTAATTAATATAATAAATAAATGCTTAATTTAACAATATTAGAAACAAAACAGAGCAATGCATCAGTTAATATTGGGGCGATCGAGCAACTAAAGAACAACGAGTACAATCGAATAAATTAACCTGCTGCTGAAGTTCCAACCTGTGTCATGATTTAGCACCTGATCACGATGAATTCGGCAATTCAATTCAAGCGGGGATGGTGAGTCCTCATTCACCGCTGTGATAGCAATTGAATTGTTGGACTTGAACAGTCCTATTGGTGGAATCCCACAGCTTACAAGTATCCTACACGATTAAAAGTCATATTGAAGTATCAGTCAAAATCAAGGTGTCAAAAGTCATATTGAATTATCAGTCAAAATAAAGATGAGATGGATGTAACTCAAGAGAAGTCAAACTCAGCTTCGAAAGAACTCGGGTCTAACATCATCCATGTTTTGGCACAAGTCACCACCAACCTCCATATCTTGGGGCAGCATCTATGCCCCATCCTCAGTTACTGACATCCCCTCCCAACGCAACTCTTGATCTTGATATCCCTCACGTCTTCACATCCTAACATTTTCCATATCGTGGCCGGGGTCGTCGACATCCTTCACGTCTCGCTCTTCGACATGATCATGTTTGTCGCTAGAAGGAGGACTTTTCACTTGATCGGGAGCGTAAGATGAAAGAACTCAACCGAGTGACAGTCACAATTACGCCAGAGGAGTACGAATTCTTGATAATTGCCTAAGCTAAGAAGACCCCCCCCCCCCCCCCCCCCCGTCAGGGGCGGAGCCACACCTGGGCTAGGGTGGCCTCCAACCCCACCCACTTCTCTCACACACAAATATATATATATATATATATATATATATATATATATATATATATATATATATATATATATTCTCCCACAAAATTAATCTATTCTCTCTGCCTCACCTCTCTCTTGTTCATTTTCAAAGAAACGACCAATCCTTCACCGTCGCACCCACTGGCGGCGGCCTTCGACCGTCGCCCCCGAACAAAATTATAACCAGTGAGGGATAGGTGAACCCATCGTCACCCATCGACATTGCAGGAGAAGATCAACACCGTTAGAAGAGGATCGGCCAGTGAGGATAGGAGTGCGCTTCGATCGCCGCCGATGGGCGTGACGACGAAGGATTGATCGTTTCTTCGAAAATGAACGAGAGAGGGGGAGGCAAAGAGAATAAATTAATTTTATAAAATTATTTTTTTAAATAAAAAGTAATTTATTTGAGGAAAAATTGAATTTTGAAAAATAAAATAAAAACCAAAACATATGTAGCGCATAGTTTTATCTAGTAACGTACAATCAAAATATATATATATATATATATATATATATATATAATCCACTAAAACACAATTCAACCCAATCTTTTTCAATTATAAATTTTAATTAAATCAAAATCAACTTAAAAATTTTAATTAAATAAAAAATATATATTTTACCAAATAGGGCAAATAAAAAAACTTTAATCAAAATCATCGATTAACTCCCCATCACACACATCTGTTGCACGCCGTCATTTTTTTGTTCTTTTTCACAGCCACAGAAAAGATTTTAATTTCTATTATAATATCTTCAATCACAGTTAGCCCCATCTAACTTGAAAGTCTGGCTACGCCCTGCCCCCAGTTGTCTCTGCATGCGAGTAGCCCGGCAATCCGGTTTCCCAAGCCCTCGGCCATGAGCAACTCGGTGGGTTGGGGAAATGTCGTCAGGCTAAAAGGCGTCTCAATCCCCTTTCCCTCTGCATTTTACCAAGCCAAAGGAGATGAGGTTCATTCTAATCTCGCAGAGGCGTCCACGTCCAGTCAGACGCACCGGCAATGTCTAGATAAGAGAAAGGGACTGGACGACCCCACACGGTTCCCCCAACACGTTGCCCATTTTCCTTGCAGTTCCTCGAGGGTCCGGTCCCCAAGCATCTCTGATTCTTCACCAAATCGGAGTACTCGGGAGCTAGCAATCCCGAGGAACACCTCGTGAAGTTTGAGAGCACTGCTCTGCTTCATCAATATCCCAAGAGCGTCAAATACCGTGCTTTCTTGACGACCCTATCAGGGCCGACTTAGCGATGTTCGATCGGCTCTTGAGTGGGTCTGTGTCAAGTTTCGAGGAACTCAAGAGGTTGTTCATGCAACACTTCGCAAGCAGTCGGAGGCATCATAAGACTAATTAACCTCAACCTGTTTGCGTTGAAGCAAGGTCCAAAGGAGTTACTCCGAGCCTACATCAAGAGGTTTAATAGGGTGGCTATGGACATACCCACCGCTATCCCGGAGGTTCTCATCAGCACGTTCTAACAGAGGTTACAGGAGGGAGATTTCTTTCGTTCGTTGATTAGGAAGCCGCCAAAGGACTTTGACAGTCTATTAGGGAAAACTGTTATGTATATCAATGTGAAAGAAGACCAAGTCATCCGAAAAAAAAAAAGTTCGGTGGCGTCCCAACACCAAACAAAGATGTACTACTTGAATTAAGAGGTTTGTCTGATAACATCAAAAAAGATATATACTAGTTTATACATTTGTGTGAGTATTAAATCTCTTCGGATTAATAGCGGTAAAAATAAATTAAAATAAGATCGACAATTTTGAGAAGAAATTGTGAAATAGATTAACAAATAATTTTATTTAAATTAAAAAAAAATAAACAGAGAGAGGATAGAATTTGAGTTTGTCTACCGATATAGTTTTTTCATTGCGAAAATAATTTAATTCTTTAAAAGTAAATAAATTAACCTGCTGCTGAAGTTCCAACTTGTGTCATGATTTAGCACCTGATGATGAATTCAGCAATTCAATTCAAGTGGGGACGGTGAAGATGGTGAGTCCTCATTCACCGCTGAGATAGCAATTGAATTCTTGGACTTGAAGAGTGCTATTGGCTGAACCCCGCAGCTTCCAAGTATCTTATACGGGCAAAAGTCATATTGAATTATCAGTCAAAGTTAAGGTGAGATTAACGTAACTCATAAGAAGTCAAACTCGACTTAGAAGGAACTCGGCCGGCTCAAACATCATCCATGTTTTGGGCCAAGTCACCAACAACCTCCATGTCTCGGGGCATCACCTGTGTCTCATATTCAGTTGCTGACATCCCCTCCTAGCTTAGCTTTTGATCTCGACATCTCTCATGTCTCAATCTTGGTACGGTCTAAATCGACATCCTAACATTTTCCATATCGCGGCCTTGGTCGTCAACATCCTTCACGCCTCGAATCTTGACATCACCTATTGATAGGCGGGCATTAGTCGCCGACATTCCCTCTGACTTACTATTTAATCCTAACATCATTTAGGTCTCACCCCAAGTCACCAACATCCTCCCATGTCTCGGATCCCGACATCACTTATATCTTTGCCTTAGTCATCGACATCCCCTTCGACTCAATTTGAGATTCCGACATCATCCATATCCTGGCTCAGGTCGTCAACATTCTCCAAGTCTCAGATCCTGACATTATTTATATCTCTGCCCAAGTCGTCAACATCCTACATGTTTAGGATTCTGTCATCATTCATGTCTCGGCCTAGGTCTAGGTCAGCGACATCCACCATATCTCGGATCCCGATGTCACCTATGTCTTAGTTTTAGTCGCTGACATCTCCTCCCAGCTTAGCTCCTAATCTCAACATCCTTCATGTCTCAGTCTCGGCCTCAATCCTCGATATCCTCTCAGTCGTCTCGGCCTCAGTCATCGACATCGTCTACTCTCAAGGTCACTCAGTATTA
>JAGFNQ010007485.1:0-46436 GCA_024364735.1 Boesenbergia rotunda
TTTTCATTTTTCTCGAAAACCTGCGTTTGGTACGTTTGTTTTCCATTTTCATTTCTGTAGAAAATGCGGTTTTTTGGAAAACATATTTGATTTGTATTTTCTAGTCTTGTTTTTCAGAAAAAGATATAGCATTTTCTGGAAAACTAAAAAATGAAATAAAGTCATTTTCCAGAAAATGTGATTTTTTAGAAAATAAAAATAAAAATAAAAAATAGAACAAACCAAACGTCCGTATTTTTTTATTTTATGAAAAATGACTTTATTTCATTCTCTAGTTTTTCAGTAAACGCTATATCATTTTCTAAAAAATAAGGCTAGGAAATGCAAACCAAATATGTTTTCTAGAAAATCACATTTTCTACGTAAAATAAAAATGAAAATGAAAAATAAATATATTAAACGAAGCCTAAATTTGATAGGAGGGGATAAAATAGGAAGAATATAAAATTGAGTGTATATTTTAATTAATAATAAAATATGATATATTTTTTAATTAATTTAGAAATCTATGCTTTTTGATAAATTACTGATAATATTTGTCGAAATAAGATCATCGTAAATAAGTACACTAATAAAAATAAATAGAGATCGAAGAAGATAAATTTTATTAAATATATATGCAAATATAATAATAAATAAAATTGTCGGATAAGTTGCTCGCACAAATCTATCACCTAACGAGTTGGAAAATTCCCAACATTTTCTGCTTATGAAAAAATGTTAAAACAAATAGCAATTAAATATGAAATGATTGATTTGACTCTAATAAAATTTTTCATCCATCACCAGAATAAATTAAAAAATATTTATAATAGACTATCTAAAAGTCCAACGTCCCAAAAATTTATATTTTATTTAAATTTTTTTTAATAAATTATATCATAACTAAAAATTAAATCATAAATATTTAAAATAGTGACTAATTATCTTATTCTCTTTGTAGTCCCGGAGGCTGGCCGTATCCTTACGAAAAAAAATGATGAGCTAGGCAGCAGACAAATTGAACCTGGGGTGATTGGCCCAGCCCCACGGAAATTTTCCACCGGTCACCAGGGTAAATCGGAAAGCGCTCGCGGTGGCCAGTCTAGAAGCCCATTGTCCCAGGGTTCGCGCCCCATTTAGAGGAAAAATTCCTGCAAAATATGTCGTAGTTGAGGATCGAACCACAGATATCTGGATTAACAACTAGTGACCTTACCGCTGCATCATAGTCCCGGGGCGGCCGTATCCTTACGAGAACGGATGAACTTGTGTGTGGATGGATGATTGGGACAGATCAATCAAAGTCAACTTTAGCGTCCCGTTATATTCAGCTGTTCATTGGTCAATAGTGGCATGCGACCGCTAACAGCCTTATATATTTATTCTTAAAACGTATATAATATAATAATAATAATAATATATAAATCATTAACATTAAAATAAAATATAAAAAAACACTTCTCATTTGTTATCCAAAATACTTCTTCATAGACCCAACTTAAAATAACTTTAATCAAAATTACATTACTTAAACAACTTTAACTAAAATTATTTTAAAATGATGAAACTTCAATTAAAGTTGCTCTAAACTATTGCAAATTTAGTCAAAAACTTACTATGTTATTTTAGATGTAAAATTATTAATGAAATAGTATTTTAGTAATTTTAAAATAAGGATATTTTATTTTATTAGAAAATGAACTTAGCATTATTCATCGGTTATCATGTATAAAAATTATCGAGCAGTTATTATACCAGATAGTTTATACATAGTCAATTTTAAGTTGATAGTGTTCATTTAAAATATAATAGCTGTTTAGCATATTCTTAATTTGTTTTATCCAAATATTATTTTAATTAAACTATCATTCTTCACTAAATAAAACTTACATAAAATGATATTATATTATAGCCACGGTATGCTAGTTAAAGATTTTCTAATTTGTTTTAACGGTGTTATCACTTTTTAATAAATAAAATTAATATAAATAATAATATTATTATAGAAGCTAATACCCAAGTGTTACAATTTTAAATTTGAAAAATGGGATGGGAGAGATATTTAAAAATAGTTTACCTTAAAAAAAATGCCTATTTGATTTTAATAGGAAAAGAATATCTTAGTGCCCTTTTAATTTTTTCGACAATATTTTATGAGCTTATTAATATAATAAAAAATTATTGTTATTATTAGAGCAAATAACTTCATTTTAAATCATAAATAATATTTTACTTTAATATGAGGGTCCTTGTAAGATCCGACACCGAATAAATTTATTATTATTATTCAAAAAATACTAGAAAACTTTTTAATAAAATAATCATATTTTGATATTCTTCCCAACACTGATTTCACTATCTTCCCCATTTAGCATAATAACGAACATGTTCATAGTCCATCCCGTCGACATTACTTTAATTAATCGATCATGAGACGGAGGCTCACCGCCTCCGCCGCCGACGCTCTTCTCCTCCTTCTCGCCGCCACCCTCTTCTCGATCTCCGGAGGAGTCGACATCTTAGCCCCGGGTCGGCCTCTCCTTGACGACGGAACCGCCGCCTTGGTCTCCGCCGGCGAAACTTTCCAGCTGGGCTTCTTCAGCCCCAACGGATCCACCAACCGCTACATCGGCATATGGTACAACAGGATCCCCGTCCAGACCGTCGTGTGGATCGCCAATCGCCGGAGCCCCATGACTTCCCGCTTCGGCAACCTCTCTTTGACCGCCGCCGGGGAGCTCGTACTCACTGACGGCAGCTCCGGCGTCCTCTGGACTTCCGGCGCTCCTGATTCGCCCCTCTCGAATCCCGTCGCGCAGCTCCTTGAGAACGGGAACTTTGCCGTCCATGAAGCCGGCGGCGGCGGGTCCGACGACTTCGCGTGGCAGAGCTTCGACTTCCCAGCGGATACTCATATTCCGGGCATGATTGTGGGGCAAAGGAGGCTGAAAAATGGGACCGATGTTAACATCGACATCACGGCGTCGACGAGCGATAGCGATCCGACTCCGGGCCGATTCGTCTACGGCCTCGATCTGCGGGGAGACCCGCAGTTGTTCATTTGGTCGGGGATGCAGCAATACTGGCGCGCGGGACCATGGAATGGCCGGTATTTCAGCGGTGTCCCGGAGATGGTGGACACAGCCAACGGACTCCTAAGGTTCGATGTCGAACCCAATCAGATGACCTACCTTCGCAGCGAGCAGTCTTCTGCCCTCTTGAGGTTCGTCATGCATTCCTCCGGCCGCCTACAACTCATTGTTTGGTTAGAAACTAGGCAATCTTGGAATACAATTTGGTATGCCCCCAAGGATATCTGCGATCCTTTGTCGTCCTGTGGCCCCAACGGCTATTGTCGCCAAATCATCACCCCACAATGCGTGTGCTTGCAGGGGTTTCACCCGAGTAATCCCAGGAATTGGCAACTCCGAGATGGGACAGGTGGTTGCCTGAGGACGACGCCTTTGGATTGCCGGAATGGGACCGACGGGTTCCTCACCCTGAGAAACACCAAACTACCAGATACCTCGAGATCGATGGTGAACGCAAGCTTGACTCTTGACCAGTGCGGATCTTTGTGCTTGAGCAATTGCGATTGCACAGCTTATGCTGCCTTAAACATCAGTGACAGTGGCAATGGCTGCATAACCTGGACAACCAATCTGACTGATATCACAGTGTATCAAAGTGCCGTAGGACAAGATCTTTATGTCAGGCTTGCAGCAGCTGATTTAGGTGCGTTCTTATCGACTTTTGAACAGATTGATTACAAGGTATGATGAAGAATAAATGTGAAACTTTGTACTGATTTAATGAAGTTTATCTTCCAGCTTCTGAGCCTTCATCCGGTCGTCGTCGGAATCATTTCATGGTCGTCATTGTGGTTCTTTCCGTGGCGATTGCCCTCCTTTCCTGTCTTGCTTTCTGCCTTTGGAGGAGGAAGAAGAACAGAGGTACCACTGATCGATGGATAGTGTTTTAACTAGTTTCAATTTGTTCACGATTACTCAGAGGCATTTATTCAGCACAGTTGTGTTATTTGTAATATGTAGGTGCTGATATTGTCGAAGAAACAGAAGAAAGGGACTTAGACCTACCATTATTTGACTTGGGCACAATTAGGAATGCCACCTGCAATTTCTCTTTTCAGAACAAGCTTGGCGAGGGAGGTTTTGGTCCGGTGTACAGGGTATGAACTATTATGACTAATTTTATAAGCAACAATTGTTTCATAAATCTTACTGTTGGCAGTGATAGAAATAATTAAGATGTCTGAAATGGCTGAGTGCAGGGTAAGATAGGGGAGGATCCAGAAATAGCTGTGAAGAGGTTGTCTAAGACATCGACACAAGGTTTGGATGAGTTCAAAAATGAGGTGACATTGATTGCAAAACTGCAGCACAGAAATCTTGTTCGACTTCTTGGTTGTTGCGTTCAAGAAGAGGAGAGGATATTAGTCTACGAATACATGCCTAATGGAAGCTTGGATGTCTTCTTATTTGGTTAGTAAATTCTTCTGTGCTCATTCCATTATGCATATATATATTTCCATTTGATTTAAGTCAAAATCATTTGAAAATCAAATCAGTTCCTTCTATATGTTGAGTCCCTAGTTATGTGAAACCACAAGATATGAATAGTTTCTAGGTCTTAAGTGCCGGTAACCTCTTTTCAGATAAAAGAAAGTGAGAAGCTCAATGATAAATAATTCCTGAAATTTGGAAAATCTTGAGCTTAGGGATTGGTTTTTGGAATGTTTTTTTTGGTTATTTTATGTTGTTTCATATTGGTTGAGTTTTCATCTAAACTCAAATTAAATTGACCAAAAGCTTTCCCAAAATTCAGTTAACAAAACCAGATAGAATACTTATTTAAAAATCAATTTACATGCCTTTTTTTTAAAGAACAACACATGCATAAAACTAGGAATTGAGTGAATATTTTGGAGATGACAGGAATTACATGGAAAACCTAGAATTCTGGTGGAATGCATGTAATCTACCACATTTTTGGCTCAAAAATGACAAGACCATAATTATTGACTGATTGTGCACTAAAATTTGAAGTCTATCAACTTTTTAAGATTTTCCTTCCATTTTTTTTTGGTCAACAGAGGACAGTTAAGGGAACTTATTGAACTCTACTTGTAAACTCTTTTCAACAAGTGATCTAACAATCATTTTATTTAGTTACATGTCGCCTTCCTGGCATTAGATATTCAAGAACTTGGTCAAATAGTAAATAATATATTACTTTTTATTCAGATGAAGTTAAAGGCACTTACCTGGATTGGCGAACACGATATAACATAATAGTTGGAATTGCTCGAGGACTTCTTTATCTTCATCATGATTCTAGATTTAGAATCATCCATCGGGATCTTAAAGCTAGTAATATTCTTCTTGACAAAGATATGGATCCCAAGATATCAGACTTTGGCATGGCTAGGATATTTGGAGGGGACGAATCAGAAGCGAATACTAGGAGAGTTGTTGGAACATAGTGAGTAATAGTAGTTGCGTTCATCTTTTACTTTATTATTCACAGTATATGATACAAGATGAAATTAATAATTTTTTTACAATTATTATTGTAGTGGATATATGTCTCCCGAGTATATCATGGACGGAATCTTTTCAATGAAATCAGATGTGTTTAGTTTTGGTGTGTTGGTACTTGAGATCATAAGCGGCAAAAAGAATAGAAGAGTCTATCACACATTGCATCATTTGAATCTTCTAGGGCATGTGAGTACGAGAAACTTTGTTTTAGCCTTTATGTAAGTGTTCTTCCCTTATTATTATGATTCTAACTCCAATTGCTTTTTAGATATGGAACACATGGAAGGAAGGCAATTGCTTAGAGTTTGTGGACAAAAATATCGGCGATTCTTTTCCCGAGGCTGAGGTCTTGAGGTGTACAAAGATTGGACTTTTATGCGTTCAAAAACGAGCAGAAGATAGACCGACAATGCCTTCGGTGTTGACAATGTTGGGTAGCACCGGAGATATATCTCTCTTGCCGGAACCTAAGCAACCAGGTTTCTTTTCTAACCGACTCCCATTATCACAAATTTACTCATCATCATCAATGAGCAATCAGGACATATCATCTAGTAACAAAGTAACAATTACAAATATAGATGGTCGATAAGAGTTGGCCTTTTAAAAATGTACTATAATTGATAATGAAAGAATACATTGTATGAAAAATATAAGTGAAAGTTATTTTTTTTTTATTAAATGATTGACTTCTCCATCCAATTGTCGTGTTGACTTTGGCCATTTCTCCATCTTGCAATCAAGTGCCTTTAGTCAACCTGATATTCCAAGTTTGACAAAGTCTTGGAAAAATAAGGGAAGTCCAAACATTCCAAATTTGTTCATTCAAAGGACTAGTACTTCTTGGGTTCGACCATGTCTGTTGTCTAGTCAAATCGTACCTTCCCGTGCGAGGGTTGAGGTCAAACTTTACAGCTACGGTTGACTTTGATTCTCATAGATTCTTATTCCTAAAATAAATGCGGTCAATCCTCAATCTTGCATTGGTTGTTGCTTTCGAAAGAAAGACTTTTGGGAGAGGTAAAATGAGGGATAATTTGTCAAAGTTGCGTGGTTAATTTACTTGGGTGTTTATGCCAAACTGCATGTTGGCGATTTATTAAATTAAGCACTCAGGTTTTTTAAATTCTCAAAAGGCGTAACAAAATTTGAAATTTATCAAATGGGATATTTAGGGACCGTTTGGTTTATTTTATTTTTTATTTTTATTTTTCAGAAAATCATTTTTTTTTATTTTCTTGAGAATGATTTTATTTCATTCTTTAATTTTTCAGAAAACACTATATCTTTTTTTAGAAAACAAATCTGGAAAATATAAATCAAACATGTTTTCTGGAAAATCACATTTTTTACGAAAAATAAAAATAGAAAACAAGCAAATCAAACGCCCCCTTAGTTTGTCGATCCTATTTGACTCAATCAACTCACTCGAATTGAGCATCTTGCCGGTTGTGGTAGAAGGTGAAGGAAGCCCCACGGATCGGTTAAGATGGTTAATACATGTGGTTGGAATAGGTTAGGGACAGGGGCGGCCCTGAGGGTGGGCTAGCAGGGCACCTGCCCAGGACTCCACTTTGAGTGGGGCCTCAACTATAAATATTATTTTATATACATATTACTGGTAAGTTTTTTTATTTCTTTTTAAAAATTCAATATTTCTTCAAAATCAGTTTATTTTTTTAAACTATTTTTTTTAAATTTATTTTCCTTCTTCATGTCCTCTCTCTCTCTCTCTCTCTCTCTCTCTGACCTCCGAACGAACAACAAAGCTAGAGTAGAAGTTCACCGCCGTGATGTCCTCCCTCTCCGATCCCTCTCTCTCAACTCCTTACTTGCGAGGCAATTCCCCTTTCTCTTTTAGATCTTTTTCTCTATAAAATTTTATTGACTATTCTGTGATCGTAACAACAGTTGAAAGAGATTTTTCAAATTAAAATTATTGAAATCATAATTGAGAACTACAATGAATCCAGATAGATTGAATGACTTAGAGATCTTTTGCACATAAAAAGATATATATAAAGATATCTCATATGATGACATAATTGATGACATTATTAAAAAAAATACAAGAAGAGTCATTTGAAATAATATTGATTATTGATTAAGTTATTTTAAGAAATTATGTAAAATGCTCTCTAATGTGTAGTTTCTTCAATTATATATTTTCATTTACTTTGATTATAATATAAATTAGTTTTTTAATATATATTTGATTTTTCACGTTAATGCAAGAGAATAGACCCAAATAGCTAAATCTATAGATTCGCCCCGGACCTAAGTTTTCTCAGGACCATCCCTGGTTAGGGATCGATTTTCAATATTTGCAAAATGCATTGCGGAACACTTGATTTTCCATTTATCCCTCTTCTAGATAGCATGGGACAGTTGTGGAGGGATTCTTGGGATCAAAATTATCATTTGAAAAATATCAACCAAGTAACGTTGAATCTGGAATGACCGATTCGGTCATATGAAAATTTTCTATTGGTCGTCAGGATAAATTGAAAAGTGTTCGCAGTGAATGGTTCAGAAGTTCAACATCCCATAGTCGTGTGTCCTATTTGGAAGAATTTTTTTTTATAAAATTCGTCATAATTGAGATCGAATGGCGAATATTTAAGAGATAATTAATCGTCTTTTCACTAAATCATAATCTCGGGACATTTTTACCGTAACAAAAGATGAAGGGCAAAGAGGACGAGATTATTGATAGAGTGAATACTCTAAATAAATAGTAAAAAAATATTTTCACTCTTTTGAAGTCATTTTTTCCTTAAACAAATGCTTTTCATAAGTTAAGAATTTTTTCTATTGATTATGATTTCTATTTCATCGATGACTAAAAAAATTTGTAAAATATGTTTTTTTTAATTTTTGTAAAAAAAAACAAATGGAGCCTAAGGGTGTGTTTAATAGGGCAGAATCAAATTGCTCCGTATAATTATAATATTTAGATAGATAATTTAAAGTGGAATCACCTATTTGAGGGAGGACATTATGCTCCATCCATTTTATATCTTGAAAAATTGCATTCTCCTATCAAAATACAATATTCGTTTAAAGTTATCATCTAACAATCAAAAATGAAAATGAACAAAACAAGTCAATCTAAACCCTAAATAAGACATGCTAATCTTTTTACTAACCAGCACACATGAGAATTAGAAATTATCAAAAGACATACTGCGGGTTCCTTTTTACCAAATGGTACATCAAATTTAGTGATCTTCCTCTTATACCCCTCCCGCCAAGAATTTTCTGTCGCTTTCTCTTTCTCAATTAGAATTTCAAGACATCTGAACCCGCTTTTTTAGACTTTTCAATTTAAAATAATATATTATGGGAATCGGCTAAAAAAACGTAAGATAAATAAAGAAAAAATATTTCAGTATGATTTCAGAAATATAAATAGATGTTTCTTTATATTTGATTAATATAAATTAATATATTAATAAATATATTAATATATAAAAAAACTTATCATAACACATGATTTCATTTTTTTTCATTTTAAAAATATTTTTTATAATATTTAATCATGATTTATTAAATTAATTATTTATAGGGTAATCTTTTATATAATTCTACAAGTTGTGACAAAATCCTCTCATTTTATTGAAATACTTAGGTATGATCAAAACATGCTTATATTTGTTTAATCTTGAAATAAGAAGGTTTCATCTGGATACTACCTAAATACATAATGCATAGTAAAATTGGGTTTCTTGCAGACCATCAACTCATATTTTTAGAATTTGTTACAATAGGACTTTTGTAGGTTCAATAGTGGGTTTCCACCGAAACCTACTGATGGACCTAGGATATTTGAATTTCTCAATACTCGATATCACTAGTTAGAGTTGAGCTAAGAGATGATATTTGTGATGTCTAAACTTAGTCCTAATGAATATCAATTAGGTTCGCATACCGTATCAGTTGGCACAAAACGATACAGCAAAAATGTAGAATCATAGATTGTTTTAGTAAATCATCCTTATCTCTTTAATTTTGCTCATAAATATATTTTATTATCTATTTTAATTATTTTTTATATTTATAAATTTTATATATAAGAAATTATAGAGAGAGAAAGAAATATATAATATTAATTAATACATACCATTTATATTTATTAAAAATATAATACATGAATATAATTCAAATATAAATAACATTTATAAATGTAAAAAATAATTAAAATAGATAATAAAATATATTTATGAGCAAAACTGATACGGTATGAGAACATAATTGATATTCATTAGGACTAAGTTTAAACACCACAAATACCATCTCCTATCTCAACTCTAACTAGTGATATCGAGTATTGAAAAATCTAAATATCCTAGGTCCATCAGTGGGTTTCGATGGAAACCCACTGATGGACCTACAAAAGTTCTATTCCAATAAATTCTGAAAATATGAGTTGATGGTCTGCAAGGAACCTAATTTTGCTATGCATTGTGTATTTAGGTAGTATTTAGATGGAACTTTCTTATTTCAAGTTTAAACAAATGTAAGCATGTTTTGATCATATCTGAATATTTCAATAAAATGAAAGGATTTTATCACAACTTGTAGAATTATATAAAAGATTACCCTATAAATAATTAATTTAATAAATCATGATTAAATATTATAAAAAATATTTTTAAAATAAAAAAAAATTTGAGTCCACGTTAGGCCTGAAATCTTAAATCAAAGATTTCAGACCTACGTTGGGCCTGAAGTCAAGTGGCTTCAGGCCTAAGCTAGGCCTGAAGTCATTTGACTTCAGGTCATGCGCGAAATCATGTGTCGTGATAGATTTTTTATATATTAATATATTATTTAATATATTAATTTATATTAATCAAATATAAAGAAACATTTCTTTATATTTTTGAAATCATGCAGAAATATTTTTTCTTTGTTTATCTTACGTTTTTTATTCGATTCCTACAATATATTATTTTAAATTGAAAAGTCTGAAAAAGCGAGTTCAGATGTCTCGGAATTCTCTATTCTAACTGAGAAAGAGAAAACGATAGAGAATTCTTGGCGGGGGCGGTATAAGAGGAAGATCACTAAATTTGATGCGCCCTTTGGTAAAAAGGAAACTTCAATACGCCTTTTGGTAATTCCTAATTCTCACGTGCACCGTTTGGTAAAAAGTCGAAGTTGGATTGACCAATCCAGCCAATTGGAAAGATGGTGTCCAGCATGTCGAGAGCATCAATAGACTGGGTAGACGTAGTGGAGTAGCAAATCAGTCGAGCTACTTAGGTCAAGCTTAGTGGGTTTGAGCATGTCCAAGTAGTCAAATTGGGCAAGCTGATTAGGTTGGTTGGGTTTGCGTAGATCAGACTGATTTAGAGAGGCTTGGCTATTGAGCTAGGTAGGTTGGGCAAAATGATTAGGCTGAGCAAATGGTTAGTGTCAAACAGGCCAATTGAGTCGAGCAACACGAATTGACTCTTGGGCAAAGGGTGGACCAAGTCAAGCGCACCAATTAGACCAAGGCAAGTCAAGTGGACCATTTGAGAGACTATTATCGATTCGAGCGAAGTTGAGTGAACTGATCATCAACTCGAGCAAGTTTAGTGAACTGAACCTGCCAGGCGCTCGGCTAATTAAGGCCTGATGCAAACCTTACGGAAACACCTCGTGACCTCTACAGACTCTTGTTAAAACTTGTTTAGCATGATCACCTTGTTCGTGAAAAATGCCATCAGGGTTGAACATCAAGAAGACGAAGAAATGGCTTCAACTGGTCCATATAGTTCGACCAGAACATCAGTTTACAACAAGATGTGCAGTAAATGCCAATGGAACATACCAAACAATAGGGTACAAACTAAAACTGCAGTCAATTGCTGTCTTACTAAGATAAACACACAACAATCTGAGTTCGATATCTGAAATTTCATATGGTACATTAGTGAAGCATAGCGAAAGAATCATGGAAGAGAAATCGATATTAGTGGCCAGACAACTGAAGGGCATCAACCAGTTCATCTTCCGAAGTTGCAAGCAGCTTTGCAGATTGCAGAGTGGCACAATTTCATCCTGTAACTTGATCGTGGAAAGGCCCGAAGGAGAGAAGCATGCTAACCATGAGGTTACAAAGGCATACAATAGTTGTGAACTCATGAGGACCATTTTGGTATGTGGTTTAATTCCCATCTCTTTGAGACATCCATTAAGCCTGAAAAAAAATGTCACAAATACAAGCATTGTTCTAAAATGAAAAGGCAAGTTATACGTTCCAGACGTTGCATTCTAAATATCTTCTGCATTTATGCTTCCAACTAGCGCAATAAAAGCATCTGCGCATAAGAGTTAACTAACTATTAAAAATAAAATGTCAGTGACTAGAAAACATGAATTGACTTAGAATGATTACTCAGAATTGGCAAAAGTTTATCAGTTTGCATTTGGTTTTCATCAGCATGGGAGCTAACAGTAATGAAATAACCATTATGGTCATGAAAATAATTTAAAAAATGAGTTTTAGCAATGGAAGTGTGGCATTTCTAATCCAGATAAATAAATGCAAAAAGTGCATCTAATGAAACACTTTTATCCCTAATTTCATTCATTCAATCTGTTTCCCTTACAATTAGTTGATATAGTTACTTTCTATCAAAGTCATTCTAAATCTGAAAGAGAATATGAGTGCAGCAGAATGCCAGTATGTTATCAAAATAAATTCAGAGGAATGTAGTAAATAAGAGATTACAATTTGATGATCCATAAAAACAGTGTACTGATTACTGATTATGGTCGTTGGCACAAATCTGAATAAATACAATCTACCCTAAGGAAGCATGTTGAACAAGGATATATTGTAGAGTGAAGTACAGTATACATATAATGCATCATTTTTATCTCCAATTTCTTATTCTATTTCCCTTCACTCCATCAGTTTCTTTTGATCCTAAATAAATCCTTATGGGTCTATTGCCGATTAGATTGTTATGCATAGATTGCATTTTCAGTCCAAATGTTTAAAATAAAATGGATGCATGATATATATTAAAGGTCCACAATGAATGATAAAATTCTTATTTTATTTTATTTTAGTTGGCACCAGGTATCCAATTTATGCCGACTAATCCTAAGAGTGACTGATCGGGCTCCACTGAAGTTTCTCACCGACCATCAGAGTAAATCGAGAAACACTCATAGTGAGCGATCCATCAGTCCAACATTTTTAGGTCAATCACCCATTAAGAGAAAGTGATATAATTCCTAGTGAACACAGTTATTGTGATTCAAATATGTATGCTCATTGAACTAATTCAGCAAAATAATGGTTAGGACATTGCAAGTACACTGATTAATAATTATGATTTTTGAACAAATCACATAAAGCAAAACAGTAAAGAATGCATTTGTAGGAGGTCATGGATGCGTTGAACTGGTCCAATCTTAAATACAGTAGCATAAGCTTAACAGACAAGACAACAAAATCAAGGAAAATAATGAACAACCAAAAGCACATATGGACTCTTACAGACATGCAGAATGCACCTGCATATGTTTTCAACAGATGCATAAAGGATCAGGTAACTTCGTTTGCTTCTCCAAATCACTTTCAGTTATTGCAAATTTAATTATGAGAGTATCATGCAACTTTAACCTAGAACATCAATGCCAAGAAGGAACTTGTTTTTACCTGTAAAGCAGAAAATTTGTAGGCTTTGAAGACTCAGAAAGAGTTCATCTCAAGACAGTAAATCCTCCCCTTCATGAGCATCATGGTTGCTGTTCTGTATGGCTCCTCAAAGCATTCTGAGATCCAGCAACTATCTGAGAAGTCATTGGAAACTGTGATGCTACTGCCCACATCCCTTGACCGTTCATTGCTTGGTTTGATAGCCAACAGGGTCGCACCCTTCAGCACCAACCCACAGGACAACTCGAGCTGGTGCGCATACCATAGACGCATGCTTAGTGCAGGCAAAAGGGTACGCTGTGAGCTCCCGGAAGCCACCAGCGGTTTTAACCTTAGTTCTTGCAGCTGCTTCCGGTCCATAGTCAGCACCCCCTGCCCGTCAGCATCAGTCAAAATCAAGGACTCCAAAGGTTCATGGTCGACCACAATGGGATGGAGAAGATAATGCCGTGCCGATGCAGCAATCAACGAACTAATAGCCCACATCACCCTCAGCTTCAAGCTTCCGTTGGTGTAGAATGACTCTGGAATGCTCTCATACTCATCACCTCCATAAGCGTCGTCAGAGTTAGGATTGAGGTTTGTGGATTTGCGGGAGTTGGAGGATGCAGAGGCAACGGAGGAGGCGCCGAGAATGACGCAGCTACGGATGGTAGATCCGAACTCGGCTTTCCACTTCAAGAGGACGCCGCCATTTTTGCCAAGCTCACCGTCAGGAAGGTCGATACGGAGGCGCCGGATTTCCCTGAAGTTCTTCAACACCTCGCTCGGCGAGTGGTGGGCGACGTCGGATGACGCCGACGAGGAAGAGGAGGACGAAGGTGACGACGGCCTGGAGACAGAAGCAGACGCGGGGGAGAGGATCTGCCCGAGGGACTGGAGCGGCTTGACGAGGCCACCGAGGACGAGACGCGCGAGGTGGGATATAACTTCGGGGCTTCTGGTTCAGAACGGCGTCGGGCAAGGGGCAGGGGTCGTCGGAGATGACGCAGTCAACCCGGACGACGACGTCGTTGACGAGGGGAACCACGGCGTGGAACCGGCGCGACACGACGCAGCACCGCCCCAGCTGCTTGATGTCGCCGACCAGATTGAAGATCAAAAGAAGCACTGAGTCCGGAATCTGGTCGAAGTGGTCGATCGCCTCCTCCCCCAACTCTGCCGCCGCATCCGAACAGCGTGCCCGTAACAAGTCCAGATCCGCCGCAGGCAGGGCGCCAGAGGAAGACATCAGATGGAAAAAATCGCCGAAATTCCTCACGAGAAGATCGAAAACCCTGGAGAGGTTCCACGAGGCGATCAGAGGTTCCCCCAAAGGAGAGGGTATTGAAGAAGATTTTGTTATCGCTCCATGCCAAGATTTTACCTTAATATACCCAGGCCTGTATAACAAGAGCAACGATAAAGAGAGTGAAAATTATAATGAACGATAAGACATGACATGTCATGACATTTTACATGTACACATCCGATTTTTGCTTGGACACCATTAGTGACCTTCGACCGTCACCCGGAATCAAACTATACCCTGGGGGGTACGGTGAACCCGTCGAAGATCGTGCATGCAAGATGCCACGTCATTCATTATGATTTTCACTCTCCCATTTTCACTCTCCCAATCATTATTCGTATAATAATAAACTGGCTTGAGCCTGATCTGTGGCCTATTATAAACTTTATTCTTGGCTTAAGCCTTGTCTGTTCAATAACCTGGTCTGACCTGCGGTTTATTTACAAAGCATGTAATTTAATTCGATTATCCAAAATACTTCTAATATATAAAATATAATAATTCGATTCGATTATTCAAAATACTAATTTAATAAAATAGCTAAAGATACTTCTAATATATAAAATATGTATTGTTATAGCTAAAATAGATTTATGGTGCATTGGCAAAGTTCGAATATCTATTTTGACAATATATATAATATAATTTTAACAGGCCCAGGCCGGCCTGTCAGGCTTCATAGTCTTTATATTGAACTTGGGCCTGACTTGATAAGAAAAATAGACGTATTATTTTATTTTTAAACAGTTCAGGCCAGGCCAAATACAAGCAAGGCCACAGGTCTTTGACAGGTCGCCTGGCCTATTTCCATCCCTAATCGCTCCAAAGCAAAGACTATCAAGGAAGAAGTAACAAAGAATTGCAATTTGCCCCACATTTACTGTAATCTCCAAATCACCCTTCAAAAATTTTAGAATTATATAGTATGCCCCCATGGTTGATTTATGGAACCTCAAAAATTTTAAAAGTAACAGTGGAGCCCTTCACATTTGACCTATTTTATACCCAAAGAATTTTTTGTTAAGATTTGAACGAGTTAGAGTGGAGGGGTAAATAGATCCAATCGTTTCATCTCTATCTTCTGCTCATCGTTTGAATATATAGTAGAAATCTTAATTCAAAATTAACATCATATAAAATTTTTTAGAATTTTATTTGGTATCGATCTCCTTGAGACGATTAATTCAAGGATTCACTCATAGCTCTCACTCCACTATAAAAATCTCCTTTTCGGATATCTTTCGGAGGCGGAGAAACCTTTACAACCTTGTTCTTACAAGAACACAACAAGAAAGACAAATACAAAAGTAAATGAAAGTAAAATAAACTTTATATAAGAAATCTTTACTTTGGAAGCTTGCTTATTGCTTTGAATAACCTCTTGATGGTTAGAGTGTTGAGGCAATCTATGGTCCGGAGTGATCATGCGTTTTGATTTTGGGCAAAGGGTTTAAGTTAGATTTACCCTTGTGATTTAATATGTGTATTTGAGTATGCAAGATGTGCAGGTTACACATATTGACTTAGCTGGACGGCTTCGGTACGGTGAAGGGTGGCATGGAGATAAGCTGGAGGCTTGTGTGCACCCGAGGGACTTTGGTATAGCAGGGACGATGAGCCGAAGGGCGCGGACTTCGAGACATGGGTGAAGGATGACATGGAGACAAGTTGGAGGCTTGTGTGCATCCGAGGGATGGGAGCCAAAGATGAAGAGGGCGCGAAGGCAATAGTCGAGGCTGCTGGTGAAGAGTCAGCTAAGTCATGAAGGGACGAGAGCCGAGGGAGGAGGACTCCAAGGGCAAGTCGGGAAGTGGACTTCAAAGGGCACACGTGAAGGGTTGCATGGAGGCAAGCTAAGGGAAGGCTTGTGTGCGCATCCGAGGGACGATACTGTTAGTAGGAGCCCTAGAGCCAATTATGTGATGATTGACTAGGGACATTTTGTATCATATTCTATCATTAATAAAGGCATGTTTGGCTATTATATTTACTTTGTATTCTGTGCCGAATAACTAAGTATAATAATGTCCATGTGTAATAGGTTCTTATCTACATTATATCGATTGGTTGAATCGATAGTGAGATAATGTAGATAACACTACACTAAATTATTCCTAGTCAAGCATTAATATTTAGGGACAATATTAATACATGAAGACTAGCATGTAGGTCAACTGATGACTTGAGCTCACAAGTCATGGATATGTGATATCAAGTTGACACATGGGTATACATTGGAGAATGTGTACTGAATGACCTGCCATGAGAAAGTTTCATAGATTGTCATATGAGTGTCATAGACTTTCTCATGTGACTATTGGTATGAATAGTCCTTAGACCTGAAGCTACTACGGTTCCCTACATAAGGAGTTATGTACTTTGGTATCGTCAAACGTCACTCGTAACAGGGTGGACTATAAAGGTGATCACTGGGTATATAATGAATTATGCAAAGGGATGTGAGTGATGTAGATGGGATCTATCCCTCCCATATGACGGGAGTGATATCTGTGGGCCCCTTGATCGAGTAGGACTATTGAAACGCATGACCATGCTCAAATGAGTCAATATGAGATATTGAGCTCATTTGTTTGAGTGAGTCTACTCGGGGATCAAGAAACACAAGATTGATCGAGGATGACACGGTCTATGCCTCGTTGGCCAATCTAGATATCAAGGATAGAAGGACAAGGTCATACATTATCATAGTCACGGAGGTTTAGTCGGATCTTGACTTTTCTTGTTACTTGGGTAGCAATGATGCATTGCTAGATGCCGCTCATTGCTTATGTGTCTAAAGTGTTTAGGCGCATTGCCAACGTCACGAGAACCTATTGGGTCACTCATAAAGGACACAATGCTTCGGGAAATCTGAGTAGGAGCTGGAGTTGAGAACTCGGGAGTCCGAGCACGAGTTGGGAACTCGGGAGTCCGAGCCCGAGTTGGGAACTCAGGAAGTCAGATCGGGAGATCTGCTCGGCAGACTGGGTCGGCACTCGGGAGACTGGGTCGACACTCGGCAGACTAAGTCGGAGCTCGGCGGACTGGGTCAGAGCTCGACAGACTGGGTCGGGAGCTCGGCACTTGGCAGACTTGGTCGAGAGACCGGTCGGAAGCCCAAGGGGTCCAGTCAGGATTAAAGGGGAATTCATTAAAGTGTTTAATGAAGGGAAAAGGAAAGATTCTTTTCTTGCTTGGGAAATGATAAAGAGCCACATGAAAAGATGCGCTCTTTATTGGGAAGCCAAAGAGACACAAACCTCTTCATATTCATGGGATGAGTATAAAAGAGGGCCTTGTGACTTTGGATGAGGTCTTCTTCTTCTTCCTTCCTTCTTCCCTTTCTTCTTCCCTCCCTCATCTTCCTTTGGCAGAAACCCTACTATAGGGTTCTTGGTGTTCTACGAGCTACCTCAAGTTGCTAGGACAACTAAGGTAGTTCTCCCGAAGTTGAGAGATTATGTCCGTGTGGATACGAGTAGAGGCACGAACACTTGAACGTGCAAGAGATCCGGCGCACCTTGGACGAGCGGGATAAGCAAAGGGTACGCTCCAAAGGTATATATTGTAGATAGATCTATTAGATAGATGAACATTGTATGAGTTTTCTTTTGTATGGATCGCTCGAGGGTTCTTGTTTCTGCTGCATTTTTATGATTTTATGCCGGGAGAACCCAACAGATACCCGGTGGAAGAAGATTTCAAGGGGCAAGCCAATGGAGTGTACCTGAAGGCACACATGGAGGAGGGTTGTTGGAGTGAGGAAGAGTGTTCTTGTAAGCTGGGCAGTCAACTGAGAATATAACAGTCGACTGCCAGCGAGAATAGAAACTCACAGAATATTTCTGACCCTGGACCAGTCGACTGCCCCAGCAGCAGTCGACTGGTAAGTAGCCAGGATTCGAACGTTGAGCTGCAACGGTCGAATTTGAGTGGAGGCAGTCGACTGCCCTGGGAGCAGTCGACTGGTAGAGTGCTTTTCAGCTTTGAGCTCTATTTAAAGAGGCTCGGGTTTGGCTGGAAACCTCTGACGAAATGAGCTTGGTTAGAACTCATTTGTAGTCTTAGTGCTCAGATAGTGTATTCAAGTTTGTGGTGAAGTTTCTTCACCCACAAGGAGCTACACGAGCTAGCCGAAGGACATCCGGGGAGTGATCCGCAGAAGGATTGAGGGATCGTCCACCTCATGGACTGTCGTGGAGTAGGAGCTTCATCTCCAAACCACGTAAATATGTATTGTTAGCGTTGTTTATTTTTATTGTTATTATTTCCTATAGCAAGGCGTAACGATCTAATAAGTGGTATCAGAGCGAAGGACCGCTCTTATTGGCCTAACCACCGAGGGAGCAAAGAAAGCTAGAAGAAGATGATGGAAGAGAAGTTGGGAGATGACATCTACACTCCACCTCCTTACGATCATGAAGATTTCGACTATTGGAGGATGCGAATGAAGACGTGGCTTGGAATGGTTTGGGAGTGTAAGATGATCATAGAAGAGCCATTTGAAATTCCAAGAGACTAGCATGAGAAAAGACTTAGACCTAGATCTTGGACTAAAGAGCAACAAAGTCACTCTACAGCAAATAAGAAGGTAATTGATATCTTAGTTAATATTTTACCTAACAATGTTTTGAGTGGTGTAGGTAAATATGAAAATGCATATGAATTATGGAACAAGATGGGAGAATTTCATGAAAACCCTACATGAGTTCAATTAGTGAAAGAGCCCGAAGAAGTGAGCCTAATAGCCCATGAGGAGGAAGTAGAGAGTGAGAGATCGTCTACTTCATCAAGAGAAGAGGAAGATGTTAGTAGGAGCCCTAAAGCCAATTATGTGATGATTGACTAGGGGCATTTAGTATCATATTCTATCATTAATAAAGACATGTTTGGTTATTATACTTACTTTGTATTCTGTGCCGAATGACTAAGTATAATAATGTCCTTGTGTAGTAGGTTCTTATCTACATTATATCGATTGGTTGAATCAATAGTGAGATAATGTAGATAACACTACACTAAATTATTCCTAGTCAAGCATTAATATTCAGGGACAATATTAATGCATGGAGACTAGCATGTATGTCAACTGATGACTTGAGCTCACAAGTCATGGATATGTGATATCAAGTTGACACATGGGTATACATTGGAGAATGTGTACTGAATGACCCTCTATGAGAAAGTTTCATAGATTGTCATATGAGTGTCATAGACTTTCTCATGTGACTATTGGTATGAATAGTCCTTAGACCTGAAGCTACTACGGTTCCCTACATAAGGAGTTATGTACTTTGGTATCGTCAAACGTCACCCGTAACAGGGTGGACTATAAAGGTGATCACTGGGTATATAATGAATTATGCAGAGGGATGTGAGTGATGTAGATGAGATCTATCCCTCCCATATGACGGGAGTGATATCTGTGGGCCCCTTGATCGAGTAGGACTATTGAAACGCATGACCATGCTCAAATGAGTCAATATGAGATATTGAGCTCATTTGTTTGAGTGAGTCTACTCGGGGATCAAGAAACACAAGATTGATCGAGGATGACACGATCTATGCCTCATTGGTCAATATAGATATCAAGGATAGAAGGACAAGGTTATACATTATCATAGTCACGGAGGTTTAGTCGGATCTCGACTTTTCTTATTACTTGGGTAGCAATGATGCATTGCTAGATGCTGCTCATTGCTTATGTGTCTAAAGTGTTTAGGCGCATTGCCAACGTCACGAGAACCTATTGGGTCACACATAAAGGACACAATGCTTCGGGAAATCTGAGTGGGAGCCCTGAGTTGGGAACTCGGGGAGTCCGAGCCCGAGTTGGGAACTCGGGAGTCCGAGCCCGAGTTGAGAACTCGGGAGTCCGAGCACGAGTTGGGAACTCGGGAAGTCTGAGCCCGAGTTGGGAACTCGGGATGTTTGAGCCCGAGTTGGGAACTCGGTAAGTCAGATTTGGAGATCTGCTCGGCAGACTGGGTCGGCACTCGGCAGACTGGGTCGGCACTCGGTAGACTGTGTCAGCACTCGGCAGACTGAGTCGGAGCTCGGCAGACTAGGTCGGAGCTCGGCAGACTGGGTTGGGAGCTCGGCACTCAGCAGACTTGGTCGGGAGACCTGTCGGAAGCCCGAGGGGCCCGGTCGGGATTAAAGGGAGATTCATTAAAGTGTTTAATGAAGGGAAAAAGAAATGATTCTTTTCTTGCATGGGAAATGATAAAGATCCACATGAAAAGATGTGCTCTTTATTGGGAAGCCAAAGAGACACAAACCTCTTCATATTCATGGGATGAATATGAAAGAGGGCCTTGTGACTTTGGATGAGGTCTTCTTCTTCCACTCCTTCTTCACTCCCTCTTCTTCCTCTTTTGGCCGAAACCCTATTGTAGGGTTCTTGGTGTTCTGCGAGCTACTTCAAGTTGCTAACACAACTAAGGTAGCTCTCCCGAAGTTGAGAGATTGTGTCCGTGTGGATATGAATAGAGGCACGGACACTTGAATGTCCAAGAGATCCGGCGCACCTTGGAAGAGCAGGATAAGCAAAGGGCACGCTCCAAAGGTATATCTTCTATAGAAGTAGATGTAGATCAACTTTGTACGAGTTTTTTTTTCGCATGGATCGCTCGTGGGTTCTTGTTTCCGCTGTGTTTTTTATGATTTGGTGCCGGGAGAACCCAACAGAAGATGTCTCAATGTCAAGAATTGAGGGGGAGGAGAGACCCTCATCAATCCCGGAGCAAGAAGAAGCTCCAACCTCCACCAAAGCAAAGACCAAGGATCATATCATATGCTTTGGGTGCAATGAAAAGGGACACTACAAGGACAAGTGTCCAAAGGGTAAAAAAAAAGGAGGTAAACCCTAAACTCATTTCAATTTCTTTTAAATCTAATATGGGTTGTAGGAATGAAGAAGCTCAAGAGAAAAGAAAGAAAATTAGATGCTTCACATGTGGAGAGTAGGGCACTACCACACTAAGTGTCCAAGAAAAGGAGAGTTCAAGAAAATAGAGCACTTGAGAAGATGAGAGAATGATGAGAAGAAAAGAAGCTCACATCAAGGGGGAACTCCAAGGGTAAGGGAGGTAATCCCTAACTTCCAATTAAAATGCAATTCAAACTTAAATTCCTCTGTGCATGCTAGAATTAATAAAAAATGAATGCTTGATTGTGCATAATTTTGGATTTAAGTATAATGATAAGAATATGGTTAACAAGGTAGATCAAAACCATAGAAAGGTCATGCATCATGATAAACCCAAGACCTTTTGTAGCGGCACGACCCCTCTAGCCCCATCAGGCGGCTCTCTAGGTCCATGCCCTACGACCTTCCCACCCCTGGCAGTGGGTTTTTGCCTTCTCCAGGATTCAAACTCTAGACCTCCAGGCTAATTCGAACTCTAGACCATCAGGCGGCTCACTTAGCTACCAGGATTCATAAACTTTAGTACTTAGCTTGGAGGTCTAGAGTTTGAATCCTGGGGAAGGCAAAAACCCACTGCCAGGGGTGAGAAGGTCGTAGGGCATGGACCTAGAGAGCCGCCTGATGGGGCTAGAGGGGTCGTGCCGCTACATAAAAAGGCGCCTTTTTATGTAGCGACATGGCCCCTCTAGCCCCATCAGGCGACTTTCTAGGCCATGCCCTACGGTCTTCCCACACCCGGCGGTGGGTTTTTGCCTTCCCCAGATTCGAACCCTAGACCTTCGGGACAAGTACTAAAGTTCCTTGAATCTGGTAGCCAAGTGAGCGAAGACCGTAGGGCATGGCCTAGGGAGCCGCCTGATGGGGTTAGAGGGGCCATGTCGCTACAGAAAGGTTCTTAAAAAACCTTTGTAAGTCCAATGTAGGGGGAGCCTTGGGATAGGTTTTAAAAAGCCCGGTTTGGTGAAAATTCCTAACTTGGGGAGGTTAGGTGTAGGGATGCCTTGGGATAGGATCCATGATTGATTGCATTTGCATATGTATTGGCGGTGTAAGTCCGAGATGGAGCCTTGGCAACGTATGTCCAAATGGTTGTTTAGTATTGTTATTGCTATTTATTGCTATTTGTTTTCCCTAACTTAAACGTATTGTCAAACATCAAAAAGGGGAAGATTGTTGAGGCAATCTATGGTCCGGAGTGACCATGTGTTTTGATGTTTCAGCAAAGGATTTAAGTTAGATTTACCCTTATGATTTAATATGTATATTTGAGTGTGTAGGATGTGCAAGTTACACATATTGACTTAGCTGGACGGCTTTGGTATGGTGAAGGGTGGCATGGAGACAAGCTGGAGGCTTGTGTGCACCCGAGGAACCTTGGTATAGTAGGGACGATAAGCCGAGGGGCACAGACTTCGAGGCATGCATGAAGGATGGCATGGAGACAAGCTGGAGGCTTGTGTGCGTCCGAGCGATGGGAGCCAAAGATGAAGAGGGCGCGAAGGCAATAGTCGAGGCTGCTGGTGAAGAGTCAGCTAAGTCATGAAAGGACGAGAGCCAAGGGAGGAGGACTCCAAGGGCAAGCCGGGAAGTGGACTTCAAAGGGCACACGTGAAGGGTGGCATGGAGGCAAGCCAAGGGAATGTTGATGTAGTCAGGCCCTGATTGTTGTTTTGGTGTTGACAACGATTTTAGTTTAGGAGGATGATTATGATAATTATGATTAAGTCCTGATCGAGGATTAGGCATGATATGAAAAATCCTAACCTGGGAGGTTAGGTGTGATGATTATGATGATTATGATTAAGTCCTGATCGAGGATTAGGCATGATATGGAAAATCCTAACCTGGGAGGTTAGGTGTGGAAAATCCTAGCTTGGAGGGCTAGGTGTTGGGAAAGTCCTAATTCGGAAGGGTTGGGTGAAAAGTCCTAGCTTGGAGGGCTAGGTGAAAAGTCCTAACTTGGAGGGTTAGGTGCAAATTCCCATCTTGGAGAATTAGGTGAAAAAATCCTGGCTTGGAGGGTCAGGTGCCTAGCTTGGAGGGCTAGGTTGGATGATGTTCTAACTCGGAAGAGTTGGGTGAAAAGTCCTAGCTTGGAGGGCTAAGGTGGATGAATTCCTAGCTTGGAGGGCTAGGGTTGAGTCACTGGATCGGTCTGGTGACCGATCAGGGACATTGGCACGCTGCTCCTTAGTGGATCAGTCTGGTGACCGATCCAGCTATGTCTGATCGGACTGGTGACCGATCAGGGAACGCACAGTGAGATTGGGAATCTACTGTGTGGCTCCTGATCGGACCGGTGACCGATCAGGGAGCAGGCTGCTTCCTTGCTGCCTTGCTCCTGATCAGTCTAGTGACCGATCAGGGAGCAAACGATGAGTGAGTTCCCTTGCTGATCAAAGACTTGGATCGGTCCGGTGACCGATCAGGGATCTTGGATTTGATTAAAAAATAACTGTTCATCTGCCCTGATCGATCTGGGTGACCGATTAGGATCCATTCTGATCGGTCTGGTGACCGATCAGGCTTCACCCTGATGAGTCTGGTGACCGATCAGGCGTGTATAGCTGCGAGAGCTGGGAATCCCAGCGAAGAAGTGGATCGATCTGGTGACCGATCCACACACCCTGGATCGGTCCGGTGACCGATCACTTTAATTCAAATTTCACTGTCAGACGTGGTCAGAGCGTCTGATCGTATCTGATTTGCTGATGTATGTTTCTGATACTTGATATGCTGCGTGATTTGTTGCTCTAATGCTCTGATTGAGTTTCAGGTGACAGGGGAGAATTCAAACACTCAAGGAGAAGTCAAAGAGTGCTTTCCTTGGAGCAGGTTTGTCTCTTTCTCATCTCAGGTTGCAACGGCGAGCTGCAGACTAGAGCTGAGACTGGAGCTTGACTGAGGGGAGCTCAGTGAGTCCAGAGATAGCTCAGTAGAGGCTGGCATTGGCAGATGAGTAGCTGGGAGCTACAGAGATGTTGTCACTTGTCGCTTGGCGGAGAAACAAAAAGGAACGCGAGGCGGAGAGTTTGCAAGAACTTCTTCAGTTTTTTTCGTGCTCTTGGGTTCCTGTGTTACAAGCTTGCTGTTCTTGAGTTCTTCAACCATTCTAAGCAAGCTTTTGAGAAGCAATCATCATACTTGAGCGCTTGAAGGAGACAACAAGAGGCTTGGAGTCCGACAGTGGGAAGACACGGAGCAGGGGTTTGCGTGAGATCGCCACTGGGTGGAGCTCAGGGAAGCTTGCTGTGTTTTGTCCTTGCTAAGTGTTTAAGTAAGATCCTTCTTGTTGTTGTTTCATTGTGCTCATTCTATATCATTGTTCGAAACACACTGTGGGGAGGTTTCTCCACCGAGAAGGAGGTTGCTTCATATCCGGTGTTAACCGGGGCTTGATCTGCCGACGATCAAGGGATCGCCCACCTCAAGGGTATGCCAAGGAGTAGGGGTAAGTTATCCCCGAACCTTGTAAACCCTCCTTGTTAGCGATCTTGCTAGTCGTGTTTGGTTTGCTTTCGTTTTGTTTTTCTGCACACTCTGTTTTCTACTCTTTCCGCTGTGCTACTGATATTTGAGTTACAAAAATCGTGATAAGTGTCGAAGGAGAAAGTGGTTGTCTATATTCACCCCCCCTCTATAGCCATCTCGTTCCCAACAAGTGGTATCAGAGCAAGGGGTTCTATACACGGCTTAACAACCGAGAGTTTTCAACAAGTTGGCTTTGAGAGAAGGCTTATCCACCACCCGACCTCCATTCTTTGATGGCGCCGACTTCCAATATTGGAGATCAAAAATGGAATACTATTTGAAGATGGATATTCATACGTGGTTCGCGGTGAAGGAAGGATTCATCCCTCCTATGGATGATGAAGGCAAGGAACTCGAATCTTCGCGGTGGATTGCTGAACAAACAAGGAAAAGTGAAGCCGACGCTAAGGCAGTTGTCACTCTACAATGTGGCATGAACAAAGACCAACTCATCAAGGTTGGCCCCTTCACAAGTGCAAAAGACTTGTGGAACAAACTCATAGAGCTCCATGAAGGCACCCGAGACTCGAGGATTGCAAAGAGGGACTTGTTCCTCAATCAACTTCAAAATCTCTCCATGAAGGAGAATGAGTCGGTAAGTAAGCTCCATAGCCGGTTCATGGAAGTTCTTAATGGACTTCATTCAATTGATGAAAAGGTCAAGAATCGCGACCTTGTGAGGTATGTCTTGAAAGCATTTCCAAGGAATGCTTTGTGGTCATCCATGGTGGATGCTTATAATGTATCCAAGGATTTATCTATTGTAAAGCTAGATGATTTATTTTGTGAGATGGAATTGCATGAGATGGCTAACAAAGGCCCCAAGGAGAAGGGGATTGCCTTAGTTGCAGGGGACCGGATCAACAAGAAGAAGAAGGAGAAGAAGAAGGAGAAGGATCTTTCATCATCTTCATCCTCCTCCGAATCCGAGTTAAACTCAGAGGAAGATGGCAGTGGCTCCTCTTCATCCGAAATGGCGAACTTCGTGCAGAGGATGATGCGAAGGGACCAACGTTTCAAAAGGAGGTAACACTAGTGAATTCAAGCTTGATAAGAATAATGCATCTTGCTTTGAGTGTGGTAGGAAAGGGAATTTCAAGAATGAATGTTCGAAGCTTAAGAAGGAGGAGAAACCTAAAAGAAAAGAAGAGAAATTTAAGAAGAAGAAGAAAGCTTTGAAGGCTTCTTGGGATGAGTCATCTTCTAGTTCATCCGACGATGAGAAGGAGGAGAAGAGCACAAGGCAAGTGGCTCTCATGGCTCTTGGAGAGGAGAGCAGTGAAGAATCTTCAAGCTCCTCAAACGCGGCTTCATCATCTTCGGATGATGAAGAGGTAACTTCTCCCGAGCTTGAAAAATGTTATAGAGCAATTGCATATTTAACTAGTATTCTTAAGAAATCCAAAAACAAAGTTAAAGCATTGCAATTAGAGATTGATCAATTGAAAGCTTCTCGGGATGATAACATTGATGACTTGCATGTTGAATTACTAGAAGATGAAATTAAATCCTTGAAACATGAGATTGTAAGCTTGAAATCCTCTAAGGTTGAGGAAATCAGTGATTTGCATGATAATGAGTTAGTGGAGGAAAACCAATCATTGAAAAGTGAAGTTGAGAAGCTCAAGAATATTCTTGGGAAATTCTCAAATAGCTCTAAGACCTTAGATATGATTTTAAATGCCCAAAGAGCGGTTTATAATAGGGCCGGTATTGGGTACCGCCCTAAGGAACCCTCTTTTGTATCTCTCATGTCTAGGACTGACATGAGACAATCTAGGACACCCAAAATCCAAAAGAAAGTTGTCAAGGCATGGGTGCCAAAGTCATGCTTAGTTGATGGTTTAGGTCCCAAGGTTTGGGTACCTAAGACTTCTATTTTTCGAATTGTGTAGGTTATGATTGAGGGGGAGCATCTATCAACTTGGTTCGTTGATAGTGGATGCTCCAAACACATGACCGGGGATAGATCATTGTTTACCACATTTCACAAGAAGAGTAGAGGTAATGTATCATTTGGTAACAATGGTAGCCTCAAGGTCATAGGAATAGGAGACATTCAAATATCCGAATGTCTTAGAATCTCAAATGTCCTTCTAGTCAAGGGGATGAAGTTTAATCTCCTAAGTGTCAGTCAATTGTGTGACACGGGTTACACAATCGACTTCCAACCAAGTCAATGTCTAGTTAGACAAAATGACACCTTGGACACGGTACTAGTAGGAGCAAGAGTAGACAATATTTATCAAGTTTCATTTAAAAGTGCTACTAATGCTTTTGCTAAGTGTTTCATGTCAAAAGAAGAAGAGTCCACTCTTTGGCACCGGAGACTAGCACATGTGAACATGAAGAACATCCGGAAGTTGGCCAACAAGGGACTAGTTCGAGGCTTACCAAGCATCAAGTATGGAAAAGATAAATTATGTGATACGTGTCAAATGGGTAAGCAAACAAAATCTGCACATAAAGGTAAAAGCACTGTAAGTACTTCCAATGCTTTAGATTTACTTCACATAGATCTATTTGATTGTAGTACCATCATATCATTAAATGGAAGTAGATATTGCTTTGTTGTCATTGATGATTTTACTAGATATACTTGTACTTACTTTTTAAAACATAAGGATCAAACCTTAGATATTTTCATTTCTTTTTGTAGAATGGTTGAAAATGAGAAATCATCAACAATTAAGACAATAAGAAGTGATCATGGAGGTGAATTTCAAAACCAAAGGTTTCTACAATTTTGTCAAGATAAGGGTTATAGGCATGAGTTCTCTACTCCTAGAACACCACAACAAAATGGTGTTGTAGAAAGGAAGAACCGTGCACTTCAAGAGGCTGCACGAAGTATGCTTAATGAGTACTCACTCCCGAGTTACTTATGGGTTGAAGCTGTAAATACAGCCTGCTATGTGCAAAATCGAGTTCTCATCCATAGGTTTTTAGGAAAGACTCCCCACGAACTTTGGTTTGGGAAACCACCTACGGTTAAACATCTTAGGGTGTTTGGTTGTAAGGTGTTCACCCTAAACACCAAGGATCACCTTGGAAAGTTCACGGCAAAAGCTGATGAAGGGATACTAGTCGGGTACTCCCTCGTTAGTAAAGCCTACCGAGTCTACAACAAGAGAACTAGACTAGTTGANAGAAAGAACAAGAAGTTTGAATGGTCAGATAAATGCGAGCACAGTTTTCTAGAGCTGAAGAAGAGATTGACCAGTGCTCCCATCCTGACTGTTCCAGAGAGTGACAAGGCCTTTGACATCTACAGTGATGCATCCAAGATGGGCCTTGGAGCTGTCCTCATGCAAGATGGTAAAGTAATAGCATATGCCTCCAGACAGCTCAAGGACTATGAGAAGAATTACCCTACTCACGACCTTGAGCTAGCAGCTGTGGTTTTCGCACTGAAGCTCTGGAGACACTACCTGTATGGAGTGCAGTGCAGAATCTTCACAGACCATCAGAGTTTGAAGTACTTCTTCACTCAGAAGGATCTGAATATGAGGCAGCGCAGGTGGCTAGAGTTGGTCAAAGATTATGACTGTGAAATCCTCTACCACCCAGGTAAAGCTAATAAAGTGGCAGATGCACTGAGCAGAAAATCCTGTGCAGCACTGATGTCCCTATCATCACTGTCTCTACCACTTCAGAAAGAAATAAAGGATTTTGGAGTCGAAGTAATAATTGGGCAACTTTCTGCATTGACTCTAGAGTCAACCCTGCTTGTGGAGATACAAAGAAAGCAAGGTCAAGACCCAGAGATCCAGAAGATCAAGCAGGGGATCCAAGAGGCAGAAAATTCAGAGTTTCGAGTATCAGACAGTGGCATCCTCTATTTTGGAGACCGCCTTTGCGTCCCCAATGATGAGGAACTAAGGAAGAATATTCTAGAAGAGGCCCACAGTACCCCATACTCTATGCATCCTGGTTCTACCAAGATGTATCAAGATTTAAAGAAAGGATTCTGGTGGTCTGGACTCAAGCGAGACGTGGCCAGATATATCAGTACCTGCTTGACCTGCCAGAGAGTCAAAGCAGAACACCAGAGACCAGGAGGAGTTCTGCAGCCTCTTCCCATTCCAGAGTGGAAGTGGGAAGAGATATCCATGGATTTTATCACAGGTCTCCCAAGGACCACCCATGGACACGATGCAATTTGGGTGATAGTGGACAGATTGACCAAGTCTGCCCACTTCCTAGCCATCAAGTTATCGCATTCGGTAGAGCAGTTAGCACAGCTGTACGTGAAAGAAGTAATCAGGCTTCACGGAGTTCCGAAGTCGATCGTTTCTGACAGAGATGGGCGGTTCACCTCCCATTTTTGGAGGTGTGTTCAGGACGCCCTAGGCACCAGACTTCAGTTCAGCACAGCTTTCCATCCCCAGACAGATGGACAAACAGAGAGAGTAAATCAGATTTTAGAAGACATGCTCAGGGCTTGTGCATTGGACTTTAAAGGTAGTTGGTGCAAATTTCTGTGCTTAGCCGAGTTTGCCTACAACAATAGCTATCAGGCCACCATCAGGATGGCACCTTATGAGGCATTATATGGCAGGAAATGTAGATCACCCATATGTTGGCAAGAAGCGGGTGAGAAGAAAGAGATGGAGTCAGGACTAGGCAGTCAGACTGAGCTTATAGATGAGACCGCTCAGGCTATCCAGACGATCCGCCAGAGGATTGAGACCGCCCAGAGTAGACAGAAAAGTTATGCTGACACACGCCGTAGGCCACTTGAATTTCAAGTTGGAGATTCAGTATTTCTCAAGGTCGCCCCCATGAAGGGAGTGGTGAGATTTGGCAAGAAGGGCAAGCTAAGTCCTCGCTACATAGGACCCTACAAGATCATAAAGAGGGTGGGTAAGGTAGCATATGAGCTGGACCTACCAGAGGATATGTCAGCTATCCACAGTACCTTTCATGTCTCTATGCTAAAGAAGTGTATTCACGACCCTAGCCAAGTGATTCAGCCTCAGTCAGTACAGATCCAAGAAGATCTTAGTTATGAGAGCAGACCGACACAGATAGTGGACAAGGCAGTTAAAAGATTAAGAAACAAAGAAGTGCCACTAGTGAAGGTCATCTGGCAGAATCAAAAGCATGAAGAGGCTACTTGGGAACGTGAGGACAGCATGAGAGAGAGATATCCAGAATTATTCTAAGTTCGAGGACGAACTTTTCATAAGGTATGGGGGATTGTAACGCCCCAAAATTCCCATTTTTAGTTCTTAAAGTCCTTAGAATTATTTAAAAATGGTTTAGAAATATTCTAGATATTTTAAGGGATTTTTAGAATATTTTTATGGAATTTTCCAAGTTCGTTTAGTATTTTAAAAAGGAAGGAAAAAAAAAGGGAGAAAAAATCGTTAAGGGCAGCAGGGGGTTCGAACCCGCGACCAGCACGAAACCAGGCAAGCGCGCGACCAACCAGGCTAGGGAATCAAGCACAGCAAAGGGTGGAGAGACATATATTTAAGTTGTGGTTAGGTCAATCCGCCCCATGAATATAAATAGATAAGTTAAGAGAGGAAATTGGATTTTTTGGTTTTCTCTCTTCCTCACCCTAGCCGCGCGACCCTTCCCCTCTCCTCTCTTGGGCGAAACAACACCAAGGCCAAGAGGGCCGGCCAAGGCTCTCCTCCGAGAGATATTCCTATATTCGGGATCCCCGCGACGAGAGGAACGCGTAGGCGCGAAGAATTCTCCGAGATCTCAAGTTTCTCCCGAGTCCTAGACGTCAATCTTGGTTGTAAGTCCAAGATATCAATGTAAGTACTGCTCACCTGCAGTAAGAGGCGGTTTTTCCGCGAGAATTTCCTTTAAAAGTTTTAAAAGAGATAGTTTCTTTAGTTTATGATTTTTGGCATGTGATATTAGTTCATTATATGTTTGTATAAGTTGATTAAGCACCCTATATGAGATTAGGGCTAAGAAAAGTTATGAGAAAAGAAAAGAGAAGATAAAGATAAGAAAAGAAAAGGCCAAGGCCTTAAGAAATCCCCAAAAGTCAAGACTTAGGGATTTTAGCACGCAAGGTGCTCGAGAAAATGCCAAGGCATTTACAGATAAGAAAGAAAAGAAAGAAAAGCTATTTTATTTTATAAGGCCAGTACCCGGCGTCCAAGGGCGTCGTTAAAGAAATCCAGGTGTCCAATTCCAAGGTCTTGGCCCTGGTAGACCAAGGTCTGCTCTATTAGGATTGGTGGCTCGCTACCCCAACCTTTTAGGGAACGCGCATCAGATGGTACTTACGTCTTCAGTGGATCCAAGTGATTATTATTTTCAAGTATATGCTTTAGCAAAGTTTCTAAAGTTTAAAGAGTTTTCAAAAAGTTAAAGAATAGCTAAAGTTTCAAGTTGAGCCAAGAAAAGTAAATTGAGATTTATTAATGCTTGAGTATGCATGTTTTGAGTTATACATGTTTAGTTTAGTTTTCTTTCAAGCATATAAGTATCTCATGTGATTTCATATTGTTCAAGAAGCATGTTTGCACATTCGAGATTTTGTGAGCTAGATAGTACTTACTAAGCTTTTTGCTTACTAGTTGCATTTTCCTCTTACTGCAGATAAAGGTAAAGGCAAGCAATTCTGAAGGAAGGCGACGAGGCGGTGCTGAGTAAAGTGTGTGTGGTGGCTGATTTTGGAGAGATCTTTGAGACGAGACAATTTAGTTATTTGAATTACAATGTTAAGTTTATTCAAATTCCAAGTTATTGCTTTATGGAGTTTAGCGAACATTTAAGCTTTGGATAGTTTTACATGCTCAATTTCTTAGGGTGAAGATTCCATGTCATTTCATTTAGCATATATATCCTTATGATGGCATTGGATGAGTAGAAGTGTGAGTAGTTGGAAATATTGATACTTTGTTAGAAATATAGATGCATGTGCCAAGATAGTATTAATTTCTCTTTGAATCAAGTTTTATTGCTTAAATATGTTTAGAAGAGTCGCATTCACATGTCATAATGCTTTAGCAAGGTTATAGAACATGTATTTGGTGTTATGAATGCATAGGAGTCAAGATTGGTACACACTCTATTGTTAAAGTTCATATAACCTTGAATAGCTTATTTTCTTTCGCAAAAGTCCTAATTACAAGTTTATGGATTCATTTTGATTGGCTAAATTGATTGGAAAACTGGCTTAGAGTATAGAAATGGTGTCAAGATTCTATTTGGCTCGAAAGTATAGGTTTGGTGGAGTTTTGAAGCAAGTGCCGAAATCTGAAAATCCTGTTTTCAGGCCTATCAGTCGACTGATACAGTATCAGTCGACTGATACCCGAAAGTGGAGTTGGGCGAGGCAAGTTTCAATAAGTTTCATCTTAGGAGTTTTTGAGGAAGAAAGTGTGACATGGTATCATGCATGACTATTAGAGTTAGTATATCATAGATAGATTTAAATTGAGAAAAAAAAAAAAGATTTCCGCATTCTTTAGTCGTGCATTAGAGATGAGAAGTAGACAGAAGTAACGATCCGTCTAAGGCAGGAGAAGGCGGGTCGCTACAATATGAGCATTTTCTAGGCCACCCCAGGCCACGGGGTTCTGGTGCGGACATCTATAACTTCCCTACATTTTCTGCTCTTCATCTATCTCCCATTGATTATGTCTTGTTTAAAATTATCGCAAATTGTCTTCTTCCAACTACGTCCAAGCATCTTGATGCGATCCTCTCATCTCACTGCCTGATACTTTACGGGATGCATCTGCAGTTCGATTTTGACATAGCACCGTCCATCTATTCCTCCATCATTGTTCATGGTTTGAGGTCTGGTCAGACGATCTACATGCCATTCATCCATATCATCACTGCATGGCTGGAGTCGGTTGGCATCGACGTCTCACAGGGCCAACTCATGCCGATGAATCGACAAGACTGTCGCCTGGATCGTCGTATGCTTGCTCAGTCCGGCATTGTTCTCGGGACCGAGGGGCTGCAGTGGAAGGATCGCAACCAAGTGGGGGAGCTGCCGCTAGCGGTTCATGCCAAGGGTGCACCAGCTGTTGCTGCTGATGATGCCACGATGGACGACCTTATGCGCGATGACGACCCTCCTACTGACACTTGAGCTCGGATATCTGCTGCTTTATCATGATCTGTGTTGTATGACTTTTGGGCTGTATGCCCTCTGACTTTGTTAGTGTGACCTTGAGTCACACATATTTTGCTACTTGTTTGGATGTTTTCATGCCTTGACCTATATATTTTTATCTGCCATGCTTATCTACTATTGTTGATGTCATGTTGATTATGTACCTGTTATCTGCATGATTGTTAGTTTCCATATTCATGCTTACATTGCCATGTCTATTTGACCCTTATGGATATTATGGCATGCTTTGGGAGTCTATATTTCATACTCATATGATGCATGTGATTGCTATGTCTTGCTATAATTTTTCACATGTGTTCATATGATCATTCCACAAACTATCACATTCTTGATGAGTTGGGATACCTCTAGGATTGAGGGGGAGTTCATCTTAATCTTGACAGTCCCTCTTGTCCCTTTTCGGTGTTCGACAAAGGGGGAGAGTGTGGATTAGTTAAGTTTAGCATGATCATGTTGTAGGGGGAGGATCTGGATTCCCCTATGATTCTAAAGTTGGAATATTGATTGAGAATCCCTAAACCTAAAATCGAGTTGTCAAACAACAAAAAGGGGGAGATTGTTGATGCAGTCTGGCCCTGATTGTTGTTTTGATGTTGACAACGATTTTAGTTTAGGAGGATGATTATGATAATTATGATTAAGTCCTGATCGAGGATTAGGCATGATATGGAAAATCCTAATCTGGGAGGTTAGGTGGATTATGATTAAGTCCTGATCGAGGATTAGGCATGATATGGAAAATCCTAACCTGGGCGGTTAGGTGTGATGATTATGATGATTATGATTAAGTCCTGATCGAGGATTAGACATGATATGGAAAATCCTAACCTGCGAGGTTAGGTGTGGAAAATCCTAGCTTGGAGGGCTAGGTGTTGGAAAAGTCCTAATTCGGAAGGGTTGGGTGAAAAGTCCTAGCTTGGAGGGCTAGGTGAAAAGTCCTAACTTGGAGGGTTAGGTGCAAATTCCCATCCTGGAGAATTAGGTGAAAAAGTTCTGGCTTGGAGGGTCAGGTGCCTAGCTTGGAGGGCTAGGTTGGATGATGTTCTAACTCGGAAGAGTTGGGTGAAAAGTCCTAGCTTGGAGGGCTAGGTGAAAAGTCCTAGCTTGGAGGGCTAGGTGAAAAGTCCTAACTTGGAGGGTTAGGTGCAAATTCCCAACTTGGAGAGTTAGATGGAAAAATCCTTAGCTTGGAGGGCTAAGGTGGATGAATTCCTAGCTTGGAGGGCTAGGGTTGAGTCGCTGGATCGATCTGGTGACCGATCAGGGACATTGGCACGCTGCTCCTTAGTGGATCGGTCTGGTGACCGATCCAGCTATGTCTGATCGGACTGGTGACCGATCAGGGAGCGCACAGTGAGATTGGGAATCTACTGTGTGGCTCCTGATCGGACCGGTGACCGATCAGGGAGCAGGCTGCTTCCTTGCTGTCTTGCTCCTGATCGGTCTGGTGACCGATCAGGGAGCAAACGGTGAGTGAGTTCCCTTGCTAATCAAAGTCTTGGATCGGTCCGGTGACCGATCAGGGATCTTGGATTTGATTAAAAAATAACTGTTCATCTGTCCTGATCGTTCTGGGTGACCGATCAGGATTCATTCTGATCGATCTAATGACCGATCAGGCTTCACCCTGATCGATCTGGTGACCGATCAGGCGTGTATAGCTGCGAGAGCTGGGAATCCCAGCAAAGCAGTGGATCGATCTGGTGACCGATCCACACACCCTGGATCGGTCCGGTGACCGATCACTTTAATTCAAATTTCACTGACAGACGTGGTCAGAGCGTCTGAACGTATCTGATTTGCTGATGTATGTTTGATATGCTGCTTGATTTATTGCTTTAATGCTCTGACTGAGTTTCAGGTGACAGGGGAGGATTCAAACACTCAAGGAGAAGTCAAAGAGTGCTTTCCTTGGAGCAGGTTTGTCGCTTTCTCATCTCAGGTTGCAACGGCGAGCTGCAGACTGGAGCTTGACTGAGGGGAGCTCAGTAAGTCCAGAGATAGCTCAGTAGAGGCTGGCGTTGGCAGATGAGTAGCTGGGAGCTACAGAGATGTTGTCACTTGTCGTTTGGCGGAGAAACAAAAAGGAACGCGAGAAGGAGAGTTCAATAGAGGTTCTGAAGTTTTTTCGTGCTCCTGAGTTCCTGTGTTACAAGCTTGCTGTTCTTGAGTTCTTCAACCATTCTAAGCAAGCTATTGAGGAGCAATCATCATACTTGAGCGCTTGAAGGAGAAAACAAGAGGCTTGGAGTCCGACAGTGGGAAGACACGCGTGTGAGATCGCCACTGGGTGGAGCTCAGGGAAGCCTGCTGTGTTTTGTCCTTGCTAAGTGTTTGAGTAAGATCCTTCTTGTTGTTGTTTCATTGTGCTCATTCTATATCATTGTTTGAAACACACTGTGGGGAGGTTACTCCACCGAGAAGGAGGTTGCTTCATATCCGGTGTTAATCAGGGCTTGATCTGCCGACGATCAAGGGATCGCCCACCTCAAGGGCACGCCAAGGAGTAGGGGCAAGTTATCCCCGAACCTTGTAAACCCTCCTTGTTAGCGATCTTGCTAGTCGTGTTTGTTTTGTTTTCGTCTTGTTTTTCTGCATACTCTGCTTTTCTACTCTTTCCGCTGTGCTACTGATATTTGAGTTGCAGAAATCGTGATAAGTTTCTAAGGTGAAAGTGGTTGTCTATATTCACCCCCCCTCTATAGCCATCTCGTTCCCAACAGTGATGATTTTAAACAACACATAATCAATGGGGGAAAGACGAAGAGGAGCAAATATGGGCAAATTACTGGAAGTCTCACCAAGTTCTCTCAATCTGGGATGACCAAAGAAGTACTCATGGATTTAATCAGGAGTGGCTCCATCAAAGGGAGCCGGAAGGGGATCCGGAAGATAAGGATAGAGAGTGAAGGAATTTCCGGACCGGCGACATCCAAGAAAGGTAGTGAACACAGCCAGATTAAAATCAAGGTCAATTCCAGCGACACGGGTCCTCCACCCCGTACCCTCTCCATTAGCCATATTATTATAAAATTCAGAGACTAAATCAAAGTTTATTGGCCTTTCTAAGAAAAGGATGGGTCCAAGCTCATAGTATTCAATAATTTGTTGAATCATAGGACAGTGTTCATAGATGTAGGTCTGGTCCACTGATCGACATGACATAAGTTTGAATATATGCCATTGGAAGTTTAAGGCATAATGAATATTTTGAAATCGAGTATGTGGAGGTGGTGGGGGCCTGGGAGGAGGTGTAGATGAGGAAGGGCCTGTGCCCTTAGAGTTGCCCTCAGCTGGTTCTTTACCCTTGGAAGACTTTCTAAATAGTTGAATTGATCACGACACAGAATGGAATCAATTTGGGCAATGTTGAGACACAAATAATTCAAGAATTGATCATATAAGATGACACCCAATCAAAGAGTTAGAAAATGAGATGAACGATAGGTTTGATCATAGACATAAGGTGAGAAAGTAAGGTCACGGCCAAAAGGTCACTGCACCACACCAAGAGCAACACACCAAGCTTGATTAGTTGCAAAACATATAATCTATGAATAGAATCACAAAGGAAACTAAATCAAACACTCACTTTGGCGCCATTTGTAAGGTTCTCTGAGGCTGGAAGGGAAGAGCTTGCGCAGGAGAAGCCTCGACGCAAGACAGAGACACAGAGAACTTGGTGCAACTAGGAAACTTGCAGAGAACACGGGACGCCTTAGAGACCTTTGCACGAACTCGTACGAGAAGGAGGGAGACGCAAGAATACTCTCGCTCGATGAAGAGGCGCAAGTGGGAGGTTTTTCGGCGCTAGGGTTCGGCAATGGTATGTTTTCGCGAAGTTAATCGGTTGGTGGATCGGTCCACCAACCAGAATTTAATGCGATTGAACGGATCACCGTTCGATCTGATAACGCTCAGACCGATCAGGCTATAGCCTGATCGGACTGACCTGGTCCTGATCGATCGGGTGACCGATCAGGCACGATCCTGATCGGTCGTCTGACCGATCAGGACACGAACAGTAGGGTTCGGAGAGGAACCTCTGAGCTCCCTGATCGGTCTGTAGACCGATCACCAAAGGGTGCCAGATCGGTCCGGGGACCGATCCAGGCTAGCTCAGTTCACTTGGTCAGATTTCGGACAATCACTGCTGCCTCTCTGATCGGTCAGTGGACCGATCGTCAGAGGATAAAGTCTGATCGGTCCGGGGACCGATCAGCCCTAGGCCTGATCGGTCCGGTGACCGATCAGGGTTCCTGAAATTCCCTGATACGATCTGAAACATTCAGTTTCAGATTCTCAGAACTTTTCCAACGAGATCTGATGAAGTTTATCGAACTTGGACATGATCTCATGACTAAAATTGATCCCTAAGCAAGGATCAAAGGTCCTTATAGGTTCAACAATCACTTTGACCCAGCCAAATGGAATCAAACTCAATCAACAATCATTCAAGCAATTTCAATTAAGTTTGTATCAAATTCAGGTTTCCAATCAAGTTTCCTTGATTGGAATGTCCAAGTATGATCATGGAGCCAAATACACATGTGTTATGCATTGGTTTTCCCCATACTTGATCACTGAAGTGATTATTATCTCGTCAACTTAATTTCTCAAGGGATGCAATGACATTTCGAGAAATTGAGTTGATCCTAGCATCTCACCCCATATCTAGCAAACAAAAACGTTTTGTTAAACCTTATAGTTTGTGTGAGATGTCCCCAAAGTTACCCAATTGTTTTCCAACAATTCGAAATAATCATAAAGGGTTTTAATGCATTTTGAAATTCATGAAGCGTGACACATTCCCAACTCCCGCCTTAGGAAACTAAATTCATTTTCGAGGAGTGGTTTAGTGAAAATGTCAGCTAGGTTTGACTTGGACTCTACATGAGAGAGTACAATGTCTCCTCTAGCTACATGATCCCTAATGAAGTGGTGTCTTACTTCAATGTGTTTGGTCCTAGAATGATGGACTGGATTCTTGGTTAGGTTAATTGTGCTAATGTTATCACATAACACTTGCACACCCTTGTAACTCAATCCATAGTCCTCTAAGGTATGTATCATCCACAACAATTGTGACACACTCTCTCCCATGGCGATATATTCTGTCTCGGTAGTGGAAAGAGCAACACAATGTTGCTTTCGACTCGACCAACTTACTAAGGACGAACCTAAGAATTGGCAACCCCCACTAGTGCTTTTCCGATCCAACTTACATCCAGCGTAATCGGAATCCATATAGCCAATCAAATCAAAAGATTCGGTACGGGTGTACCAAAGACCTACACCAATTGTGCCCTTGAGATATCTCAAAATTCACTTAACATCAATTAAATGAGATTCCTTGGCACAAACTTGATACCTAGCGCACATACCCACAACAAATAGGATATCCGGTCGACTAGCTGTGAGGTATAGCAAACTACCTATCATGCTTCGATATTGAGTTAAATCAACGGGTTTACCACTCTCATCATTATCTAATCTTGTGTTTGTAGCCATGGGAGTGGTTACCTCTTTTGAATCACTCATGTTAAATTTTCGAAGCATTTCTTGTGTATACTTGGATTGATGCACATGAATACCATCGCGAGTTTGCTTGATTTCGAGTCCAAGGAAGAAAGTCAACTCTCCCACTAGACTCATTTCAAACTCACTCTCCATGTGTCCAATGAATTCACTTAAATAGCCCTTATTGTTTGAGCCAAAAATTATGTCATCGACATACACTTGGGCTACAAAAATATTGTCACTATCTCTACGTAGAAATAGTGTAGGGTCTATTTGGCCTCTAACGAAGCCCTTTTCAATCAAGAATGTCGACAACCGCTCATACCAAGCCCGGGGTGCTTGTTTAAGACCATAGAGTGCCTTTTTGAGCTTCAACACGTGGTTTGGGAATTCGGTACTCTCAAACCCCGGAGGTTGTTCGACATAGACCTCTTCATTAATCAACCCATTTAGAAAGGCCGATTTGACATCCATTTGATATAATTTGAAGCCACGATGTGCTGCAAATGCAAGCATCAATCGGATGGACTCTAATCGTGCCACGGGAGCATAGGTCTCATCATAATCAAGGCCTTCAACTTGACTATATCCCTTGGCTACTAAGCGTGCCTTGTTTCTAATGATTTCTCCCTTATGGTTCAATTTGTTCTTGAAGACCCATTTGGTTCCAATAATGGTGGTCTTCTTGGGTCTAGGGACTAAGTCCCAAACTTGACTTCTTTCAAATTGACCTAGTTCATCTTGCATTGCAATAATCCAATCGGGATCATCTAATGCTTCATCAATTTTCCTAGGTTCAATTTCAGAAATTAGGGCAACTTCATTAGCCTCATTCCGGAAGAATGATCTAGTCCTAATCCCATGATGGATGTCTCCAACAATCTGATCTTGGGGATGACTAGAGGCTAATCTAGTTTGCCTTGGTGTTGGTGGTGCTTCTTGAATAGGTTCACCAAACACAAGTTCAGCCTCAGGATCCAGCTGATCTATGGATTGTCTAGGTTCACCGTCATCAGACTCATCACCATCAACAACACTTGGAGTGTCATTCAAACTCAGTCTCCTATGTTCAAATTGGACTTCATCTTTTAGTTGACCATTGACTTTTGGAATTTCTTCAAAGACAACGTCAGAAGATTCTTCAACCATTCTAGACTTCTTGTTGTAGACTCGATAGGCTTTGCTAACGAGGGAGTACCCGACTAGTATCCCTTCATCAGCCTTTGCCGTGAACTTTCCAAGGTGATCCTTGGTGTTTAGAATGAACACCTTACAACCAAACACCCGAAGGTGTCTAACCGTAGATGGTTTCCCAAACCAAAGTTCATGGGGAGTCTTTCCTAAAAACCTATGGATGAGGACTCGATTTTGCACATAGCAAGCTGTATTTACAACTTCAGCCCATAAGTAACTCGGGAGTGAGTACTTATTAAGCATGCTTCGTGCCGCTTCTTGTAAGACACGGTTCTTCCTCTCTACAACACCATTTTGTTGTGGTGTTCTAGGAGTAGAGAACTCATGCTTATAACCTCTATCTTGACAAAATTCTAAAAACCTTTGATTTTGAAATTCACTTCCATGATCACTTCTAATTGTCTTAATGGTTGATGATTTTTCATTTTCTACTCTTCTACAAAAAGAAATAAAAACATCTAAGGTTTGGTTCTTATATTTTAAAAAGTAAGTCCATGTATATCTAGTGAAATCATCAATAATCACAAAGTAATACCAACTTTCATTCAAAGATATGATGGTACTACAATCAAATAGATCCATGTGAAGTAAATCTAAAGCGGTAGAAGTACTTACAACGCTTTTACCTTTATGTGCAGATTTTGTTTGCTTACCCATTTGGCATGCATCACATAATTTGTCTTTTTCATACTTGATGCTTGGTAAGCCTCGGACTAGTCCCTTGTTGGCCAACTTCCAGATGTTCTTCATGTTAACATGTGCTAGTCTCCGGTGCCAAAGGGTGGACTCTTCTTCTTTTGACATGAAACACTTAGTAAAAGCATTAGTAGCACTTTTAAATGAAACTTGATAAATATTGTCTACTCTTGCTCCTACTAGTACCGTGTCCAAGGTGTCATTTTGTCTAACTAGACATTGACTTGGTTGGAAGTCAATTGTGTAACCCGTGTCACACAATTGACTGACACTTAGGAGATTAAATTTCATCCTCTTGACTAGAAGGACATTTGAGATTCTAAGACATTCGGATATTTGAATGTCTCCTATTCCTATGACCTTAAGACTATCATTGTTACCAAATGATACATTACCTCTACTTTTCTTGTGAAGTGTGGTAAACAATGATCTATCCCTGGTCATGTGTTTGGAGCATCCACTATCAACGAACCAAGTTGATAGATGCTTCCCCTCAATCATAACCTACACAATTCGAAAAATAGAAGTTTTAGGTACCCAAACCTTGGGACCTAAAGCATCAACTAAACATGACTTAGGCACCCATGCCTTGACCATTTTCTTTTGGATTTTGGGTGTCCTAGATTGTCTCATATCAGTCCTAAACATGAGAGACACAAATGACGGTTCCTTAGGACGATAACCAATACCGGCCCTATTGTAAACCGCCCTTTGGGCATTTAGGATCATATCTAGGGTCTCAGAGCTAGTTGAGAATTTCCCAAGAATATTCTTGAGCTTCTCAACTTCACTCTTCAATGATTGGTTTTCCTCTACTAGTAACTCATCATGCAAATCATTGACTTCCTCAACCTTAGATGACTTCATATTTTCAATTTCAAGTTTCAATGATTTAATTTCATCTTCTAATAGTTCAACATGCAAATCATCAATGTTATCATCCCTAGAAGCTTTCAATTGATCAATTTCTAATTGCAATGTCTTAACCTTATTCTTTGACTTTTTCAACATATTAGTTAAGCATGCAATTGCTCTATAACATTTTTCAAGCTCGGGAGAAGTTACCTCTTCATCATCCGAAGATGATGAAGCCGCGTTTGAGGAGCTTGAAGATTCATCACTGCTCTCCTCTCCAAGAGCCATGAGTGTCACTTGCCTTGTGCTCTTCTCCTCCTTCTCTTCATCGGATGAGCTTGAGGAGGAGTCATCCCAAGAGGCCTTCAAAGCCTTCTTCTTCTTCTTGAATTTTTCTTCTTTCTTTTTGGACCTCTCCTCCTTCTTCTTAAGTTTTGGACATTCATTCTTGAAATGCCCTTTCCTACCACACTCAAAACAAGATGCATTAGTCTTATCAAGTTTGGATTCACTAGTGTTACCTCTACTTTTGAAACGTCGATCCCTTCGCATCATCCTCCGCACAAAGTTCGTCATCTCGGAGGAAGAAGAGCCGCTGCCATCTTCCTCGGAATCGGACTCGGTTTCGGAAGATGATGAAGATGAAGAGACTTCCTTCTCCTTCTTCTTCTTGTTGGTTCGGTCCCCTGCAACTAAGGCAATCCCCTTCTCCTTGGGTCCTTTGTTAGCCATTTCATGCAATTCCATCTCACAAAACAAATCATCTAACTTTACAATAGATAGATCCTTGGATACTTTGTAGGCATCCACCATGGATGACCACAAAGCATTCCTTGGAAATGCTTTCAAGACATACCTCACAAGGTCGTGATTCTCGACCTTTTCATCAATCGAATGAAGCCCATTGAGGACTTCCTTGAACCGGCTATGAAGCTCACTTACCGACTCATTCTCCTTCATGGAGAGATTTTGAAGTTGATTGAGGAACAAATCCCTCTTTGCGATTCTAGAGTCTCGGGTGCCTTCGTGAAGCTCAATGAGTTTGTTCCACAAGTCCTTCGCACTTGTGAAAGGACCAACCTTGATGAGTTGGTCTTTGTTCATGCCACATTGTAGAGTGACAACCGCCTTCGCGTCGGCTTCACTTTTTCGTGTTTGTTCGGCAGTCCACCTCCATGACTCAAGTTCTTTTCCTTCATCATCCTTAGGAGGGGTGAATCCCTCCTTCACCGCGAACCAAGTATGGATGTCCATCTTCAAATAGTATTCCATCTTTGATCTCCAATATTGAAAGTCGGCGCCATCAAAGAATGGAGGTCGGATGGTGGAGAAGCCTTCTCTCAACGCCATCTTGTTGAAAACTCTCGGATGTTAAGTCGTGTACAGAGCCCCAAGCTATGATACCACTTGTTGGAAACGAGATGGCTAAAGAGGGGGGGTGAATATAGCCAATCACTTTTTTCTCTTTGCACTTAACAAGTTTCCTGCACTCAACTTATCAGTAGCACAGCAGAAGAAACAAAGGAAAATGAAGCAGTGCAGTAAACGAGAACAGAAATGAAAGCAAACAAAGACAACTGCCAAGATCGCTAACAAGAGGGTTTACAAGGTTCGGGGATAACTTGCCCCTACTCCTTGGCGTGCCCTTAAGGTGGGCGATCCCTTGATCGTCGGCAGATCAAGCCCCGGTTTTCACCGGATATAACGCAACCTCCTTCTCGGTGGAGAAACCTCTCCACAGCGTTTCAATCACAGATAAAGTTTAAGCACAAAGAAACAACAAGAAGGATCTTACTCAAACACTTAGCAAGGACAAGAACACAGCAAGCTTCCCTGAGCTCCACCAGTGGCGATCTCACGCAAGAACCCTTCTTCGTGTCTTCCCACTGTCGGACTCCAAGCTCCTTGTTCTCTCCTTCAAGCGCTCAAGTAATGAATGATTGCTTCTCAATCGCTTGCTCAAAGTGATGAAAACTTCAAGAACACAGCAAGCTTGTTGTGGAGAACACAAGGCACGGCAAGAACACAAGTTTCAGAAAAACTCAAAAACTTGCTTCCACGAAGCCAACTTCCGCCCTTTTGATTCTCCATACATCACCAGGTGACAACATCCTCTGTAGCCTCCAGCTACCTCACTGCCAACGCCAGCTACCACTGAGCCCTCTCTGGTCTTCCTGAGATCCCCTCAGCCAAGCCCCAGTCTCGGCTCCAGTCTGCAGCTCGGCCGTTGCAACCGGAAATGGAGAATCGGACAAACCTGCTCCAAGGAAAGCTCTTCTTTGACTCTCCTTGAGTGTTTGAATCCTCCCCTGTCACCTGTAGCTTAATCAGACTGTTAGAGCAGTGAATCAACCAGTAAATCAAATATCAGAGGCAAACAGCAGCGAATCAGATATGTTCAGACGCGATCAGAGCGTCTGACAGTGCAATTTGAATTAAAGTGATCGGTCACCGGACCGATCAGAGAGTCTCCTGATCGGTCACCAGACCAATCAGGCTGGGTCCAGACCGATCAGGCTCCGTCCTGATCGATCCCCAATGCTCAACTAGAAATCACGATTTCTTTGAGATTCTCCTGGACCGATCACCAGACCGATCCCAGGTCGTGGATCGATCACCGGACCGATCCACCCTTATATCGGCGATTTCTGAGTTTCTCAGCCTAAGCCTTCTGATCGATCAACTGACCGATCAGGGGGTCTCCTGATCGGTCATCAGTCCGATCAGATCATCACCAGACCGATCAGGCACCGTCCTGATCGATCTTAGTGAGGAACCCGCGAAGCTGGATCGTTCACCAGAACGATCTGCACAGTGATCCTGATCGGTCATCAGACCGATCAGGAGCAGATCAGCAAGGGAACTCAACCTCACTGTTCGCTCCCTGATCGGTCACCAGACCGATCAGGAGCCAGTCAATGGGTGAATCGCATACTCCCTGATCGGTCACCAGATCGATCAGGAGCAGCACAGTAGGTTCCCAACCTCACTGTGTGCTCCCTGATCGGTCACCAGACCGATCAGCCATTGCTGGATCGATCACCAGACCGATCCACGATGGAGCAGCGTGCCAGAATCCCTGATCGATCACCAGACCGATCCAGGGACTCAAACTTAGCCCTCCAAGCTAAGTTTTCATCCACCTTAGCCCTCCAAGCTAAGGATTTTTCACCTAACTCTCCAAGTTGGGAATTTGCACCTAACCCTCCAAGTTAGGACTTTTCACCTAGCCCTCCAAGTTAGGACTTTTCACCCAACTCTTCCGAATTAGGACTTTTCCAAACCTAGCCCTCCAAGCTAGGACCTGACCATCCAAGCCAGGACTTTTTCACCTAATTCTCCAAGATGGGAATTTGCACCTAACCCTCCAAGTTAGGACTTTTCACCTAGCCCTCCACGCTAGGACTTTTCACCCACCTCTTCCAAATTAGGACTTTTCACACACCTAGCCCTTCAAGCTAGGATTTTCCATACCATGCCTGATCCCCGATCAGGACTTAATTATAATCCATGCCATGCCTGATCCCCGATCAGGACTTAATCATAATCAATAATCATCCACCTAAACTAAAATCGTTGTCAACACCAAAACAACAATCAGAGCAAGACTGCATCATCACGTATTACCATATCACCTTCTCCATATATTAGGAACACATCCTTAGTTCTTCTTAAGTACTTAAGGATTGTCTTAACAGTCGCCCAATGATCCATTCCTGGATCTGACTGGTATCTGCTTGTAACGCTCAGAGCATACGATACATCGGGCCTAGTACATAACATAGCATACATGATAGATCCTATCGCGGATGCATAAGGAATCTTATTCATGTAAATCCACTCGCCTTCTGTGCGCGGACACATAGACTTTGAAAGGTTGATCCCATGCCTGATGGGAAGGTAACCTTTCTTGGATTCCGACATGCTAAACCATTTTAGCACTCGGTCTATATATGTAGACTGCGAAAGACCAAGCAATCGTTTTGATCTATCTCTATAGATTCTAATCCCAAGGATATAGATTGCTTCTCCCAGGTCTTTCATGGAGAAAGTTTTGGACAACCAAATTTTAACTGACTGTAAGACTGATACATCGTTTCCTATAAGTAATATGTCATCGACATATAACACTAGGAATACGACTGCACTCCCACTAACCTTCTTGTACACACAAGGTTCGTCAGGATTTTGTGAGAAATCAAACTCTTTGATTGTCTCATCAAAACGGATGTTCCAGCTCCTGGATGCTTGCTTTAGTCCATATATGGATCGTCGAAGCTTGCATACTTTGGTTTTATCAACCGATGTGAAACCTTCAGGTTGTATCATGTATACATCCTCAAGCAGGTTTCCATTAAGGAAAGTTGTTTTCACATCCATTTGTCATATCTCATAATCATAATGAACTGCTATGGCCAGGAGCATCCGAATGGATTTAAGCATAGCTACTGGCGAATAGGTTTCGTCATAATCAATTCCTTGTTTCTGACGATATCCTTTTGCCACTAATCTAGCCTTAAAGGTAACAACATTACCTTCCATGTCAGTTTTCTTCTTGAAAACCCACTTGCACCCTATGGGCTTAATCCCTTCAGGTGGGTTAACTAAGTCCCAAACTTAATTTTGGTACATGGAATCCATTTCTGACTTCATGGCTTCAAGTCATTTGTCCCTTTCTGAACTTTTCAGAACATCTTCATAACTGATAGGTTTGTCATCGCTAATGAGTAACACGTCGTTCGATTCACTTATGAGAAATCCGTATCTCTCTGGAATATTGCGTGTCCTATCAGACCTACGAAGAGGTGGTGTTGTTTTTGGTTCAACTGATAGCTCATCATCATGAGTTCTCCGTTGTGGGTCTTGACTAGGTGTCTCTGTAATGTCTATTGGAGTTCCTTGAACTTCTTCAAGTTCAATGTTACTCCCACTGTTTTCTTGTAAAAGAAATTTTTTTTCTAGAAATACAACATGCCTTGAAACAAACACCTTTTGTTTCAAGGGATGATAGAATTGGTAACCCTTCGTTTCCTTAGGGTATCCAATAAATAGTCATTTATCAGACTTAGCATCCAATTTGTCTGATA
>JAGFNQ010007485.1:51447-63063 GCA_024364735.1 Boesenbergia rotunda
GAGAAAGTGGTTGTCTATATTCACCCCCCCTCTATAGCCATCTCGTTCCCAACAAGTGGTATCAGAGCAAGGGGTTCTATACACGGCTTAACAACCGAGAGTTTTCAACAAGATGGCTTTGAGAGAAGGCTTCTCCACCACCCGACCTCCATTCTTTGATGGCGCCGACTTCCAATATTGGAGATCAAAATGGAATACTATTTGAAGATGGATATCCATACGTGGTTCGCGGTGAAGGAGGGATTCATCCCTCCTAAGGATGATGAAGGCAAGGAACTCGAATCTTGCGGTGGATTGCTGAACAAACAAGGAAAGTGAAGCCGACGCAAGGCGGTTGTCACTCTACAATGTGGCATGAACAAAGACCAACTCATCAAGGTTGGTCCCTTCACAAGTGCAAAAGACTTGTGGAACAAACTCATAGAGCTCCATGAAGGCACCCGAGACTCGAGGATTGCAAGAGGGACTTGTTCCTCAATCAACTTCAAAATCTCTCCATGAAGGAGAATGAGTCGGTAAGTGAGCTCCATAGCCGGTTCAAGGAAGTCTTAATGGACTTCATTCAATTGATGAAAAGGTCGAGAATCGCGACCTTGTGAGGTATGTCTTGAAAGCATTTCCAAGGAATGCTTTGTGGTCATCCATGGTGGATGCTACAAAGTATCCAAGGATTTATCTATTGTAAAGTTAGATGATTTATTTTGTGAGATGGAATTGCATGAGATGGCTAACAAAGGCCCCAAGGAGAAGGGGATTGCCTTAGTTGCAGGGGACCGGATCAACAAGAAGAAGAAGGAGAAGAAGAAGGAGAAGGATCTTTCATCATCTTCATCCTCCTCCGAATCCGAGTCAAACTCGGAGGAAGATGGCAGTGGCTCCTCTTCATCCGAAATGGCGAACTTCGTGCGGAGGATGATGCGAAGAGACCGACGTTTCAAAAGGAGAGGTAACACTAGTGAATTCAAGCTTGATAAGAATAATGCATCTTGCTTTGAGTGTGGTAGGAAAGGGCATTTCAAGAATGAATGTCCGAAGCTTAAGAAGGAGGAGAAACCTAAAAGAAAAGAAGAGAAATCCAAGAAGAAGAAGAAAGCTTTGAAGGCTTCTTGGGATGAGTCATCTCTAGTTCATCCGATGATGAGAAGGAGGAGAAGAGCACAAGGCAAGTGGCTCTCATGGCTCTTGGAGAGGAGAGCAGTGAAGAATCTTCAAGCTCCTCAAACGCGGCTTCATCATCTTCGGATGATGAAGAGGTAACTTCTCCCGAGCTTGAAAAATGTTATAGAGCAATTGCATGTTTAACTAGTATGCTTAAGAAATCCAAAAACAAAGTTAAAGCATTGCAATTAGAGATTGATCAATTGAAAGCTTCTAGGGATGATAACATTGATGACTTGCATGTTGAATTACTAGAAGATGAAATTAAATCTTTGAAACATGAGATTGTAAGCTTGAAATCCTCTAAGGTTGAGGAAATCAGTGATTTGCATGATAATGAGTTAGTGGAGGAAAACCAATCATTGAAGAGTGAAGTTGAGAAGCTCAAGAATATTCTTGGGAAATTCTCAAATAGCTCTAAGACCTTAGATATGATTTTAAATGCCCAAAGAGCGGTTTACAATAGGGCCGGTATTGGGTACCGCCCTAAGGAACCCTCTTTTGTATCTCTCATGTCTAGGACTGACATGAGACAATCTAGGACACCCAAAATCCAAAAGAAAGTTGTCAAGGCATGGGTGCCAAAGTCATGCTTAGTTGATGCTTTAGGTCCCAAGGTTTGGGTACCTAAGACTTCTATTTTTCGAATTGTGTAGGTTATGATTGAGGGGGAGCATCTATCAACTTGGTTCGTTGATAGTGGATGCTCCAAACACATGACCGGGGATAGATCATTGTTTACCACATTTCACAAGAAGAGTAGAGGTAATGTATCATTTGGTAACAATGGTAGCCTTAAGGTCATAGGAATAGGAGACATTCAAATATCCGAATGTCTTAGAATCTCAAATGTCCTTCTAGTCAAGGGGATGAAGTTTAATCTCCTAAGTGTCAGTCAATTGTGTGACACGGGTTACACAATTGACTTCCAACCAAGTCAATGTCTAGTTAGACAAAATGACACCTTGGACACGGTACTAGTAGGAGCAAGAGTAGACAATATTTATCAAGTTTCATTTAAAAGTGCTACTAATGCTTTTGCTAAGTGTTTCATGTCAAAAGAAGAAGAGTCCACTCTTTGGCACCGGAGACTAGCACATGTGAACATGAAGAACATCCGGAAGTTGGCCAACAAGGGACTAGTTCGAGGCTTACCAAGCATCAAGTATGGAAAAGATAAATTATGTGATGCGTGTCAAATGGGTAAGCAAACAAAATCTGCACATAAAGGTAAAAGCACTGTAAGTACTTCCAATGCTTTAGATTTACTTCACATGGATCTATTTGATTGTAGTACCATCATATCATTAAATGGAAGTAGATATTGCTTTGTTATCATTGATGATTTTACTAGATATACTTGGACTTACTTTTTAAAACATAAGGATCAAACCTTAGATATTTTCATTTCTTTTTGTAGAAGGGTTGAAAATGAGAAATCATCAACAATTAAGACAATAAGAAGTGATCATGGAGGTGAATTTCAAAACCAAAGGTTTCTAGAATTTTGTCAAGATAAGGGTTATAGCATGAGTTCTCTACTCCTAGAACACCACAACAAAATGGTGTTGTAGAGAGGAAGAACCGTGCCTTCAAGAGGCTGCACGAAGTATGCTTAATGAGTACTCACTCCCGAGTTACTTATGGGCTGAAGCTGTAAATACAGCTGCTATGTGCAAATCGAGTTCTCATCCATAGGTTTTTAGGAAAGACTCCCCATGAACTTTGGTTTGGGAAACCACCTACGGTTAAACATCTTAGGGTGTTTGGTTGTAAGGTGTTCATCCTAAACACCAAGGATCACCTTGGAAAGTTCACGGCAAAAGCTGATGAAGGGATACTAGTCGGGTACTCCCTCGTTAGTAAAGCCTACCGAGTCTACAACAAGAGAACTAGACTAGTTGAAGAGTCTTCTGATGTGGTTTTTGAGGAAATTCCAAAATCAATTGACCAATCAGAAAATGTAGGAGGAGCTCAACTTGAACTTAGGAGACTAAGTTTGAAAGAAACTCCAAGTGTTGTTGATGGTGATGAGTCTGATGACGGTGAGCCTAGACAACTCATTGATCAGCCGGATCCTGAGGCTGAATTTGTGTCTAGTGAACCTATTCAAGAAGCACCACCAACACCAAGGCAAACGAGACTAGCCTCTAGTCATCCCCAAGACCAAATTGTTGGAGACATCCATCAAGGGGTTAGGACTAGATCATTCTTCCGGAATGAGGCTAATGAAGTTGCTCTAATTTCCGAAATTGAACCTAGAAAAATTGATGAAGCATTAAATGATCCCGATTGGATTATCGCGATGCAAGATGAACTAGGTCAATTTGAGAGGAGTCAGGTTTGGGACTTAGTCCCTAGGCCTAAGAAGACCACCATTATTGGAACTAAATGGGTCTTCAAAAACAAATTAAACCACAAGGGAGAAATCATTAGAAACAAGGCACGCTTGGTAGCCAAGGGCTACAGTCAAGTTGAAGGTCTTGATTATGATGAGACTTATGCTCCCGTGGCACGATTAGAGTCCATCCGATTGATGCTTGCATTTGCAGCACATCGAGGCTTCAAATTATTTCAAATGGACGTCAAATCGGCCTTCCTAAATGGTTTGATTAGGGAAGAAGTCTATGTCGAACAACCTCCGGGGTTTGAGAGTACCGAATATCCGAACCACGTGTACAAGCTCAAGAAGGCACTCTATGGCCTTAAACAAGCACCCCGGGCTTGGTATGAGCGGTTGTCGACATTCTTGATTGGAAAGGGTTTCGTTAGAGGTCAAATAGACCCTACACTATTTCTACGAAGAGATGGTGACAATATATTTGTAGCCCAAGTATATGTCGATGACATAATTTGTGGCTCAAACAACAAGGGCTATTTACGTGAATTTATCGGACACATGGAGAGTGAGTTTGAAATGAGTCTAGTGGGAGAGTTGACTTTCTTCCTCGGACTTGAAATCAAGCAAACTCGCGATGGTATCCATGTGCACCAATCAAAGTATACACATGAAATGCTTCGAAAATTCAATATGAGTGATTCGAAAGAGGTAACCACTCCCATGGCTACAAACACAAGATTAGATAATGATGAGAGTGGTAAACCCGTTGATCTAACTCAATATCGAAGCATGATAGGTAGTTTGCTATACCTCACAGCTAGTCGACCAGATATACTATTTGCTGTAGGTATGTGCGCTAGGTATCAAGTCTGTGCCAAGGAATCTCACCTAATTGCTGTTAAGCGAATTTTGAGATATCTCAAGGGCACAATTGGTGTAGGTCTTTGGTATCCCCGTACCGAATCTTTTGATTTGATGGGCTATACGGATTCCGACTACGCTGGATGTAAGTTGGACCGAAAAAGCACTAGTGGGGGCTGCCAATTCTTAGGATCATCCTTAGTAAGTTGGTCGAGTCGGAAGCAACATTGTGTTGCTCTTTCCACTACCGAGGCAGAGTATATCGCCATGGGAGAGAGTATATCACAATTGTTGTGGATGATCCACACCTTAGAGGACTATGGATTGAGTTACAAGGGTGTGCAAGTGTTATGTGATAACATTAGCACAATTAACTTAACCAAGAATCCGGTCCATCATTCTAGGACAAAACATATTGAGGTAAGACACCACTTCATTAGAGATCATGTAGCTAGGGGGAACATCATACTCTCACATGTAGAGTCAAAGTCAAACCTAGCTGACATTTTCACTAAACCACTTCCCGAGAGTGAATTTAGTTTCCTAAGACGGGAATTGGGAATGTGTCGCGCTTCATGATCCTCAAATTGTATTCAAAACCCTTCATGATTATTTCAAATTGTTAGGGAACAATTGGGTAACTTTGGGAACATCTCACACAAACTATAAGGGTTACCAAAATGTTTTTGTTTGCTAGATATGGGGTGAGATGTTAGGTTCAACTCAATTTCTCAAAATGTCATTGCATCACTTGAGAAATTAAGTTGACGAGATAATAATCACGGTGGTGACCAAGTATGGGGAAAACCATTGCATAACATATGTGTATATGGCTCATGATCATACTTGGACATTCCAATCAAGGCAACTTGATTGGAAACTTGAAGTTGGAGTAAAAACTTGTTTGAATTTGCTTGATTGATTGATGGTTGAGTTTGACTCCATTAAGATGGGTCAAAGTGTTTGTTGAACCTATAAGGACTTTTGATTCTTGTTCAGGGATCAATTTTAGTCAGAAAATCATGTCTAAGTTTACAAAGTTCATCAGATTTCTTTTGAAAATTTCAGCAGTTCTGAAACTGAACATTTCAGTTCGTATAAGGAACCCTGATCGGTCACCGGACCGATCAGGCATCGGGCTGATCGATCCCTGGACCGATCTGACCCCTTCCTGTGGTGTTCGGTCCACAGACCGATCTGCGAGGCAAGCCGTGATCTCCTGAAATCTGACTAAGTGTTCTGAGCTAGCCTGGATCGGTCTCCGGACCGATCTGGCACCCTGTGGGGATCGGTCCACAGACCGATCAGGGAGCTCAGAGTTTTCTCTCCGGACCCTACTGATCGAATCCTGATCGGTCACCCGACCGATCAGGAGCGCGTATGATCGGTCATCCGACCGATCAGGACCATTCCAGTCCGATCAGGCTGTATCCTGATCGGTCGGGACGCGATCAGATCGAACGGTGATCCGATCAACCGCATTAAATTTTGGTTGGTGGACCGATCCACCAACCGATTAACTCTCTCCAAACTTTCGTTTTCCCGAACCCTAGCGCCAAAACACTCTGCGTAACCTTGTGCGAGCGAGCGAGAGAGTCCTTGTGTCTCCCTTCTTCACGCGCGTGCAAGCTCTTCTGCGAAGGCTTCCACGGACGTTTTCTCCGAACTCCAAGTTCTTGCGTGCACGAAGTCCACTTCTCTATCGCAAGTTCCTTCAAACAAACTTCAATGGCGCCTAAGTAAGATTTGATTTCAGTTTTCCTTTCACAACAACTCTTAGAATCTATGTTTGTGAAGCTAACCATGTTTTTGTTCTTGTTCTTGCTGTGATGTCTTGATCATTTTTGCCTTTGCCGTGACCCTTTTTCTCATCTTATGACCAAAATTTTATATCTATCTTTTGATTGGGTCTCATCTCATGATCAATTCTTGTGCTTCAATCTATGTGTCATGATCAATTCAAACCTCCTTTAGAAAATCTGCTAAGGGAAAAGAGGTTTTCGAGGACAGTTCAAGGGGGAAAAATACTGTGTCATCTACACCTCCTCCGAGGCCTCCATCTCCCCCGCATCCTAGATTTCAGAACATTCTCTATGCCCTAGACTTTCATTGGCACAACTTCGAACTAATGCCATGTCGATCAGTGGACCAAACTTTTGTTTATGAACATTGCCCCACGGTAAAGGGAATCATTGAGTACTATGGGCTTCAAAACATCCTTTTCTTAGAAAGGCCGATCAATGTTGACTTGGTCTCTGAATTCTACAATAATCTGGCCAATGGGGAGGGCACGGGGTGGCGGACCCGTGTCACCGGTGTCGATCTTGACTTTAGCCTATCATCCTTCACTATATTTCTGGGTTGTCGTCGCTCCAAAAATGATTTCTCACTGTATCCATATCTTCCTGTTCCTCTTCCTGTCCCCTTTACTGGAGTCACTCCTGACTCCATATATTAGCATTTTCTAGGCCACCCCAGGCCACGGGGTTCTGGTGCGGACATCTATAACTTTCCCACATTTCCTGCTCTTCATCTATCTCCCATTGATTATATTCTGTTTCAAATTATCGCAAATTGTCTTCTTCCAACTACGTCCAAGCATCTTGGTGCGATCCATTCATCTCATTGCCTGATGCTTTACGGGATGCATTTGCAGGTCGATTTTGACATAGCACCGTCCATCTATTCCTCCATCATTGTTCATGGTTTGAGGTCTGGTCAGACGATCTACATGCCATTCGGCCATATCATCACTGCCTGGCTGGAGTCGGTTGGCATCGACGTCTCACAGGGCCGACTCGTGCCGATGAATCGACAAGATTGTCGCCTGGATCGTCGTATGCTTGCTCAGTCCGGCATTGTTCTCGGGACCGAGGGGCTACAGTGGAAGGATCGCAACCAAGTGGGGGAGCTACCGCTAGCGGTTCATGCCGAGGGTGCACCACGATAAGGGGCTGCTGATGATGCCACGATGGACGACCTTATGCGCGATGACGACCCTCCTACTGACACTTGAGCTCGGATATCTGTTGTTTTATCATGATCTGTGTATGTGACTATGATACTTTTGGGCTGTATGCCCTCTGACTTTGTTGGTGTGACCTTGAGTCACATATATTTTGCTACTTGTTCGGATGTTTTCATGCCTTGACCTATATATTTTTACTTGCCATGCTTATCTCCTATTGTTGATGCCATGTTGATTATGTACCTGTTATCTGCATGATTGTTCGATTGCCATATTCATGCTTACATTGCCATGTCTATTTGATACTTATGAATATTATGGCATGCTTTGGGAGTCTATATTTCATACTCATATGATGCATGTGATTGCTATGCCTTGCTATAATTTTTCACATGTGTTCGTATGATCATTCCACAAACTATCACATTTTTGATGAGTTGGGATACCTCTAGGATTGAGGGGGAGTTCATCTTAATCTTGACAGTCCCTCTTGTCCCTTTTCGGTGTTCGACAAAGGGGGAGAGTGTGGATTGGTTAAGTTTAGCATGATCATGTTGTAGGGGGAGGATCTGGATTCCCCTATGATTCTAAAGTTGGAATATTGATTGAGAATCCCTAAACTTAAAATCGGGTTGTCAAACAACAAAAAGGGGGAGATTGTTGATGCAGTCTGGCCCTGATTGTTGTTTTGGTGTTGACAACGATTTTAGTTTAGGAGGATGATTATGATAATTATGATTAAGTCCTGATCGAGGATTAGGCATGATATGGAAAATCCTAACCTGGGAGGTTAGGTGTGATGATTATGATGATTATGATTAAGTCCTGATCGAGGATTAGGCATGATATGGAAAATCCTAACCTGGGAGGTTAGGTGTGGAAAATCCTTGCTTGGAGGGCTAGGTGTTGGGAAAGTCCTAATTCGGAAGGGTTGGGTGAAAAGTCCTAGCTTGGAGGGCTAGGTGAAAAGTCCTAACTTGGAGGGTTAGGTGCAAATTCCCATCCTGGTGAATTAGGTGAAAAAGTCCTGGCTTGGAGGGTCAGGTGCCTAGCTTGGAGGGCTAGGTTGGATGATGTTCTAACTCGGAAGAGTTGGGTGAAAAGTCCTAGCTTGGAGGGCTAGGTGAAAAGTCCTAGCTTGGAGGGCTAGGTGAAAAGTCCTAACTTGGAGGGTTAGGTGCAAATTCCCAACTTGGAGAGTTAGATGGAAAAATCCTTAGCTTGGAGGGCTAAGGTGGATGAATTCCTGCTTGGAGGGCTAAGGTGGATGAATTCCTAGCTTGGAGGGCTAAGGTGGATGAATTCCTAGCTTGGAGGGCTAGGGTTGAGTCACTGGATCGGTCTAGTGACCGATCAGGGACATTGGCACGCTGCTCCTTAGTGGATCGGTCTGGTGACCGATCTAGCTATGTCTGATCGGACTGGTGTCCGATCAGGGAGTGCACAGTGAGATTGGGAATCTACTGTGTGGCTCCTGATCGGACCGGTGACCGATCAGGGAGCAGGCTGCTTCCTTGCTGTCTTGCTCCTGATCGGTCTGGTGACCGATCAGGGAGCAAACGGTGAGTGAGTTCTCTTGCTGATCAAAGACTTGGATCGGTCCGGTGACCGATCAGGGATCTTGGATTTGATTAAAAAATAACTGTTCATCTGCCCTGATCGATCTGGGTGACCGATCAGGATCCATTCTGATCGGTCTGGTGACCGATCAGGCTTCACCCTGATCGGTCTGGTGACCGATCAGGCGCGTATAGCTGCGAGAGCTGGGAATCCCAGTGAAGAAGTGGATCGATCTGGTGACCGATCCACACACCCTGGATCGGTCCGGTGACCGATCACTTTAATTTAAATTTCACTGTCAGACGTGATCAGAGCGTCTGATCGTATCTGATTTGCTGATGTATGTTTCTGATACTTGATATGCTGCGTGATTTGTTGCTCTAATGCTCTGATTGAGTTTCAGGTGACAGGGGAGAATTCAAACACTCAAGGAGAAGTCAAAGAGTGCTTTCCTTGGAGCAGGTTTGTCTCTTTCTCATCTCAGGTTGCAACGGCGAGCTGCAGACTGGAGCTGAGACTGGAGCTTGACTGAGGGGAGCTCAGTGAGTCCAGAGATAGCTCAGTAGAGGCTGGCGTTGGCAGATGAGTAGCTGAGAGCTACAGAGATGTTGTCACTTGTCGCTTGGCGGAGAAACAAAAAGGAACGCGAGGCGGAGAGTTTGCAAGAACTTCTTCAGTTTTTTTCATGCTCTTGAGTTCTTGTGTTACAAGCTTGCTGTTCTTGAGTTCTTCAACCATTCTAAGCAAGCTTTTGAGAAGCAATCATCATACTTGAGCGCTTGAAGGAGAAAACAAGAGGCTTAGAGCCCGACAGTGGGAAGACACGGAGCAGGGGTCTGCGTGAGATCGTCACTGGGTGGAGCTCAGGGAAGCTTGCTGTGTTTTGTCCTTTCTAAGTGTTTGAGTAAGATCCTTCTTGTTGTTGTTTCATTGTGCTCATTCTATATCATTGTTCGAAACACACTGTGGGGAGGTTTCTCCACCGAGAAGGAGGTTGCTTCATATCCGGTGTTAACCGGGGCTTGATCTGCCGACGATCAAGGGATTGCCCACCTCAAGGGCACGCCAAGGAGTCGGGGCAAGTTATCCCCGAACCTTGTAAACCCTCCTTGTTAGCGATCTTGCTAGTCGTGTTTGGTTTGCTTTCGTTTTGTTTTTCTGCACACTCTGTTTTCTACTCTTTCCGCTGTGCTACTGATATTTGAGTTGCAGAAATCGTGATAAGTGTCGAAGGAGAAAGTGGTTGTCTATATTCACCCCCCCTCTATAGCCATCTCATTCCCAACAGGGAAGACTTGTGTGCGCATCCGAGGGACGATACCCGGTGGAAGAAGACTTCAAGGGGAAAGTCAAGGGAGTGTACCTGAAGGCACACATGGAGGAGGGTTGTTGGAGTGAGGAAGAGTGTTCTTGTAAGCTGGGCAGTCGACTCAGAATATAACAGTCGACTGCCAGCGAGAATAGAAACTCACAGAATGTTTCTGACCCTGGACCAGTCGACTGCCCCAGCAGCAGTTGACTGGTAAGTAGCCAGAATTCGAACGTTGAGCTGCAACGGTCAAATTTGAGTGGAGGCAGTCGACTGCCCTGGGAGCAGTCGACTGGTAGAGTGCTTTTCAGCTTTGAGCTCTATTTAAAGAGGCTCAGGTTTGGCTGGAAACCTTTGACGAAATGAGTTTGGTTAGAGCTCATTAGTAGTCTTAGTGCTCAGATAGTGTGTTCAAGTTTGTGGTGAGGTTTCTCCACCCACAAGAAGCTACACGAGCTAGCTGGAGGGCATCCGGGGAGTGATCCGCCGAAGGATCGAGGGATCGCCCACCTCACGGACTACCGTGGAGTATGAGCTTCATCTCCGAACCACGTAAATAGGTATTGTTAGCGTTGTTTGTTTTTATTGTTATTATTTCTGCTTGCGCACGCTAACCTTGTAGGAGAGAAATCGAAAATTGCTATTCACCCCCTCTAGCATGGCGTAACAATCTAACATAGAGATGCAACAACACTTAATCTCTAACCCCTTAAGATTCGACATCTTCAAACCTCTTCGAAATCACCTTTTAAAGGTTGTTGTTCAGGCTGATTTTTGACTATCAGTTGACTGATATCATCCACCAGTCAACTGACCCATCAAATTCGACTGTTTAAACTTGTAGAATGACTTTTCATGCAATTTGACCACTATTAGTTGACTAATTCACTTCACTAGTCAATTGATCGTAATTAGTCGAGTTTTCCAGTCGAATTTATAAGCTTTTGTTGGCTCCTAAATCAATCAGTTAATTGATTAAACCCATCAATCACTGATAACCTAGTTTTACATATATAATGCTCTCAACGATCTCCGTTTCATATCGAAAATCATCTTATTCTGATATCTGAGTCAAAAGTTATGACTTTCGACAGTTTGCTCTGTCTAGTATTCAGTTGATCTCAATCTACTAGGACTTTCTTTGCTCGACATCTGGTCAACTTTGACCTGCCAAGACTTTATTATTGTTTAGCATTTGGTCAACCTTGACATGCCGAGACTTCACAATTTCCTAGCATCTAATCAACCTTGACTTGCCTGGACTTCCTTACTCATGGCTAAGAGTTTGATCCTTTGTGACCCACTTGGACTTTTCTCTTGCTGACTTTTCGTTAGACTTTCGATCACCAAGTGTCTGCTCCTTTATGATCCACTTGCACTTTTTCTTACCAACTTTCTGTCGAACGATCATCGATTCGG
>JAGFNQ010007486.1:0-21042 GCA_024364735.1 Boesenbergia rotunda
GCTTGAGAACTATTCTCAAGTTCCTGTACCAGTCCAGGAAGTTTGCTCCGTTGAGCTTGTCCTCTCAAGGACAGATCGCAGGGAGAGAGTATTTGCGTTTGTCGACATGGCAATCTACAACAATAAAATGCAGAAAATAAATTATCACATTCCAACTATTATTTAATTAGGCCTTTAATTAAACGATTCTCCCACTGAATTATAGAAATTTTGTAGAATCAAGTCATAGACGTGGTCAAACCACGCTACAAGATTCTATCTAATTTAACTATAATATAGTGGGACAAGATCCACATCATACTAAGCCTTGAGTTAGCTTTGGCTAAATCGCCCAAGACTTAGTACGATCGGTAGGTAACAATTTACCGATTACATCTCTATGCAACTCTTGTTTATAGGATTAAAATTTACATTTACATAAAAACTTGAGTTAGCTTTGGCTAAATCGCCCAAGTTTTAATATAAATGCGATTTTTATCCTACCTTTCCAACGATTGGAATATGCCTATAGTTGGACTCGATCCGACCGAGTTAACTAGTTTCACTCAATCTGATTGAGTTTGTTCTCACCCAAGCCGTGATAGGCGGGACCAAGATTGTCCCTCCGTACCCTACCAAGATTAAATGTGTTGCTCTGCTTTGGCAGATTCAACAACAACAAATGATCGAGGTAGTGATAGGTATCAAAACTTGTTAGGCATTTCGAGAATGAGTTGATTTGAATTAGATCGAATCTAATCGCAAGAGAGAGGGTGTATCATATACACAAGGCTCTAATTATTTTACTCTAGCATGCATCACATACAAGCAAATAATAAAATAATTTAATTTGTGATTGGATCATGGCCCTACTACGATCTTCTCAAGCCAATGAGAAGATCGGACGGTCAACCTAGGGTTTCGCTTCTCCAAGCTTCTCCTTTGACCGCCACGTGTCGTCGGCTCCCTTCATAACTCCGTCTTCGGATGAACCGCCCACCGTCTTCATTTTGTACATTACAAAATAAGAAAGTACAGAAATAAAATAAAAGAAGCCGACTCGCAGGTCGCATACACTATACAACACGCACAATCACAAAAACGGTACGCAGACCGTAATATGAATTACAACACATTCCAATCATATTGGGTTTTTATTGGGCCATGATCATCACAAATTCATACATAATTCCAAATTATGTATTTTTAAATAAATTTCTATAATTTTTCGACAATTTTACAATATTATGAGTTACACTTCCGTAACGATCCCGCTACACGATTTTCGGGCACGATTGCGGGACAATGTCCCTTGCGGGGTTAGGGGCAGCACCCCTACTCGCGAAATAAATTTCACGAGTGTCCCAAAACCACCTTACAGCAACTTAAGCCGCTGTCCCGAAAGATTATAGCGAGATCTTTCCGTTTCGGAAAGTTTTTCTCGATCGGTGAAGCCTACAAGTGTCCGAACACTTGTTGCTTCGACTTCATGAGAAAAATACCCATAAATTCTATAAATTTCGAAAAAATCACAGAATATTATTTGTCTTTAAATTTTGTATCTAATACAAAAAAAAAAAAAAAATTTAAACTCGTACAAGGTTCGCACGTGGCTCTGATACCACTGTTGGAAATTCTAGGCCGCAAAAACCGCTTTTTGCGTTGCGGAAACCCCAGAATCTCGGCCACGGATCCGTGCGAACTTATAAAACAAATACGAGTACGAGTTTAATATCTAAATCTACACTAGATCTACATGATAAGGTCATTACCCTTGACGCGTAGCCCTTCGCTTTCCCGCTTGTCCAAGAGGCCGCCGGATCTCGTAGAGTATCAAAGTAGACACTCCTCTATACGTATCCACGCGAACAGATAGATGGATCGAAAACTTAGGTGTGCTAGCACCCTCTGTGTTTTCGGCCAAGAGGAGGAGAGGAAGAAGAAAAATCCACCAAAACTCAAAGAGAGAAAAATGAAAAGCCACACACAAAAAGGGAACAAAATCCCTTTTTGTTCTCTCTTGTGGCCGGCCACTTAATGGCCATTAATGGCCATTAAGTGGCCGGCCATAATGGCTACTAATTGCCATTAGGTGGCCTTCCATATCCCCTTTCAATTTGAATTCGAAATTCAAATGGGGGGAAACCAAGTCATCACTCGGTCAAACAAAGGTGAGGTGGGTTTTGGTCAAGTCAAACTCGCCTTTTATGGACTTTCCATAAATAGTCAAGTCAAACTTGACTCCATTTCTTCTCCCATGTCAAGTCTAACTTGAAGTGGAACCAAGTCAAGTCAAACTTGATTTGGATTTAGGTCAAGTCAAACTTGCCTTTTATGGACTTTCCATATTTAGCCAAGTCAAACTTGACTTCAATTTTTCTCCATCTATTTGTTCTTTGCGTGTGACCCTATAGGTTCTTGTAACGTTGGCAATGCTTCTAACCTCTTAGAAACATAAGCAATGAGCGGTATCTAGCAACACATCATTGCTACCCAAGTTACAAGAATGTTGAGATCCAACATCACCTTGTGACTAATAATTGTGACTCTCATAATATATGATAATGTCCCTCTATCCTTGATATCTAGATTGACTCAATTGAGGCATAGACCGTGTCATCCTCGAGTCAATCTATACCTTGAACTCCAAGTAGACACACACTAATCAAATGAGCTCAATATCTCATATTGACTCACTTGGGCATGGCCATGCACTTTGTGGTCTAACTCTATCAAGAATACGATATCGCTCCCGTCATATAGGAGGGATAGATCCCATCTACATCACTCACATCCCTCTCCATAATTTGTTACATACCCAGTAATCGCCTTTATAGTCCACCCATTTACGGGTGACGTTTGACGAAGCCAAAGTACGTAACTCCTTATGTAGGAATCCATGGTGACTTCAGGTCCAAGGACTAATAGTCATACTAATAGCCACATGAGAAAGTATATGACACTCATATAACGATCCATGATACTTTCTCATGGCGGGTCATTCAGTATACATTCTCCAATGCATACCCATGTGTCAACTTGATATCTCTATATCCATGACTTGTGAGATCAAGTCATCATGTTGACTCACATGCTAGTCTCTACGTATTAACATTGTCCCTGAATGTTAATACTCGACTAGGAATTATTTAGAGTAGTGTTCTCTATATCATCTCACTATCGATTCAACCAATCGATTGATATAGATAAGAACCTTCTACTCAAGGACATTATTATACTTAGCTAATTGGCACAAATACACGTAAGTATAATAACCATAAAACATGCCTTTATTTATACATAGGAATATGATACAAATTAGTCCATACAATCATTACATGATCGGCTCTAGGGCTCTCACCAACATCCGCCACTCTGTTTGCCTTCCTCTTCCTTCCTCATCGACCTCCTCGATCTTGTTTTTGCAAATGGCTTTCGTTCGATCGTACGATAATCTTGATACTGGCGATTCGAAGGCGATTCACAAGCGGGAGCAAATCGCGGGCGAGTTTTCCTCTGGCGGCTTGGCCGCCGGCGGCCAGCTTTCGCCGGCGATGATTTCCGATCATCCTTCCCTTGCTTCCACTACACCGACCTTGCCTCCATTGTCAATTTCAAATGATATCTCTCATCTAAATCCTGACATCGGGACTACGGCGCCAGAGTTGGAAGATTTGTCGAATTCTGCAAACCCTAGTCTAGACCCTGTAATAGAGAGAGCATCTCACGCGAAGGTATCTTCGGATCGTAATCTCTCTCAATCTGGCAGACAGAAATCAATCACTTCTTATGCTGCGATTGTCAAACCAATCTCCCCTCGAGCTACAAAGAAAAGCTTTACTGATATAGGACTCAATTTTAAGCCTATTACCATCTATAATAACAAGCCAGGAATATTTTACACTGAAGAGGAGATCTCAGGTATGGCAATTCCCTATCAGTTTTCTCTAATTGGTAAATTTTCAGGATTGCGCCCGAGTCAAGCGATCATTTTACAAACTTTTGGTAAACTGGGACTCTCTAGCTTTTACAACATTCGTTTCTTAAAAGCTGGATATATTTTTATTCATCTTACCTCCAACGAAGATATGGCTCGTATATGGAGTAGAGGGGTGTGGCTTATTGGAGGCGTTCCATTGAGAATCTTCAAATGGTCGCCTCATTTCTCTTACGAGGTTGAATCAGCAATTGTCCCAGCATGGATTCAATTACCAGATCTACCCATCCATATGTTTAATAAACAAAGTCTCTTTTCAATGGCAAGAATTGTTGGTAAGCCAATCAAGATTGACGAAGGAACAGCTGATGGTTCCAGGCTTTCTGTGGCTCGAATTTGTGTAGAGCTAGATTTGTTGAAACCTAAAGTCGATGACTTTTGGATTGGTATTGGAGAAGAGAAGCACCTACAGAAAGTTCTTTATGAAAAACTACCAAAATATTGTGAGGATTGTAAACACTTGGGCCACTCGATCGAGGAATGCTATGTAAATGGAAATAGCTCAAAGCCAACATGGTTTTATGATATAAAGATTAATGCTGATGATGATGTATTGAAGGTTCAGTTAAAAAAAAAGGAGATGCTAAATGCAGGATCAATTGAGGAAGAACATCCCTCGGAGATGAATTTGTATCAGACTGAAAAGAAAAAATGGGTTCAAAAAAAGAATAATGCAGTTACCAAAAGTCATGAGATTAAGTTAACTGACAGAGCAAGGAATCGATTCCAAATTTTGACTGATTTAGAAGAAGAAGATCAGACAAATAAAGTATCTTATGAAGTTCCAGACGGTAATAAGAAAGACTATATAGAAACTCATAACGAGTACATTAAAGAAGTTCACAATTTCTCAAATAAGATGATTCAGAAAAGACCAGACAAAGGGGAATTTTTGGCTGCTGAATTCCCAAATAAAGCGATGACTGTAACAATTAATACAGAGCAGGAAGAGGAATTGCAGAAGATTAATGATGTGTCAGTTAATGTTTTAGCAGATTATAACAAAAATGCTAAGTCTAAACAACATGTTTCGTGGTCTGATAATGAAGTTGGAAGTGATCTCCCAATGACAGGTTTTCCACAGTTAGATCAATATGATAAACCCTGGGAAGAGCAAGATAGAAATAATTTTGAAGAAACTTCTAAAACTTTTACAGAAGAGGATGATTCTGATAATGGTGAGGTGTGTCATCTTCACAGATCTTCATCTTTTAATTTTGCAGAATTGGCAACACTAAAAACCAAAGGCAAGAAAGCAGGAAGACAGTCATTTTCCAAATCAGTGGCTTTCTTTACAGCAGGGACTGGTGAAGATCGGAGAATTACCAGGAGTAAATCACAATCCCAAAATGCTAATTCCTCAAATTGTATTTAATGGCAGGTATTATTTGGAATATTAGAGGAATTGGAAATGAAGCATCCATACGTAGAGCCTATTTTCTAAGAGAAAACTATCATTTGAATTTTCTGGGTATTCTGGAGTCATTTATCAACTTAGAAGTGGTCTCTATCACCAGGAGATTGCGATTTGATAATGCTATTGCTCTGGAAAAATTTGGTTCCTATTTGATTCTAATATTGAATGTGAACTATTGTTAGATCATGAGCAGTTCCTTCATATGAAAATTAGCTCGCACATTTTTCCTATAAAGATGATTATTACCGTAGTTTATGCTAAATGTACACAAACAGAGAGAGTTGTTCTTTGGGAGAAATTATTAGAAATTAATCCAGTTGACTCAGAGTTCTGGCTAATTGGTGGAGATTTTAATGTTATTTCCAATTCTAGTGAGCATTCAAAAGGTTTTTTATCTAAACTTGGTCCAGTTAATGATTTTAATGAATTTATTATGTTAGCTGGGCTAATAGATGCAGGTTTCGTGGGTGATAGATTCACTTGGACGAATAATAAAATCTGGAAACGTTTAGACAGAATTCTTCTATCTCCTTCTTGGGAAATTTGTGATTTTTCAGTGCGTGTTGAGCACTTAAGCAGGGCAGCTTCAGATCATTCCCCTTTACTTATTACCTTTCCCAAATTTTCAAAACCTGCTGCTTCTTTCCGTTTTCAAAATATGTGGATCAGTCATGCCAATTTTCTTCAACCAGTTACTTTATATTGGAGACTGCCGACTGTCGAAAAAGGTCTCAAGAAATTGCAGTGCAAGCTCAAAAGGCTGAAAGAACATTTGAAATGGTGGAATTGGGAAGTTTTTGGCAATCTACATGACAATATTATTAAAGCTGAAGAAAACTTTGCTGCGGCAGAAAAAATTTATGATCAAGACCCTTCAGAAACTAATAAAAGAGAGAAAGCTCAAAAACAGGCACAGCTGTTTCATGTCTTACATATGGAAGAGGTATTCTGGAAGCAAAAGGCTGCAGTAAAATGGATGACTGAAGGGGAAAGAAATACCAAATTCTTTCATGGATTAGTGAAAAAAAGAAGAATGGCTAACAGGATATTTCGAATATGGGAAGAAGGGGTTTGCTTGGACAAACCGGACCTCATTCATGCGTCCAGCTCAGCCTATTTTGAGAAGATGCTAACTGGTGAGTCTTACAATTGTAATGAAGTCAAATTTGATCATATTCCAATTTTAATAAATGCAAGTGACAATGTTAATCTCTCATTACTTCCGAATATGGAGGAAATAAAAAATACTATTTGGGATATGTCTTTAGACAGCTCGGCAGGTCCGGATGGTTTCTCAACTCAGTTTTATAGAACCTGTTGGGAGATTATCAAAGAGGACTTACTTGAAGCGGTTTTAGATTTTTTTCATGGCAGCTCTATGCCAAAGGGAATGGCAGCCACTACAATAATTTTAATCCCAAAACTGGACAATGCACAACAATGGAAGGATTTCAGGCCGATTAGTCTATGTAATGTCTCAAATAAGATTATCTCCAAGCTATTAGCCTCAAGATTAAGCAAAGTTATGGACAAGATTATCTCACCCTCTCAGAGTGGTTTTGTATCTGGTAGATTGATATCAGATAATATATTATTGGCACAAGAGGTTAATCATAAGCTGAATTATCATGTCAGAGGTGGCAACCTAATTTTGAAATTAGATATGGCTAAAGCATTTGATAGAATTCAATGGTCTTTTCTTTTCAAAGTCATGGAAGCTTTTGGATTCTCGGCTACTACTATTGGTCTCATTAAACGATGTATATCTGATTGTTGGTTCTCTGTTAAAATCAACGGACATTTGTCAGGTTTTTTCCATTCTAAGAGAGGATTAAGGCAGGGAGATCCTATCTCTCCACTCCTTTTTATTATAGCCGCTGAATTCTTCTCTAGAGGCTTAGATGCTTTGTATGGTAAATTTCCTCAGCTATATTTCAATCTAGGATGTGATATTAAATTGTCCCACTTGGCTTATGCTAATGACATCATGATTTTACTGAATGGTTCAATTAATAATGTCAAGAGGATCAAAAATTTCTTAGAGAAATATGAGATATGCTCGGGTCATTTGATTAATGCTAGCAAAAGTTTATTTTTTCCAGCCAGGAGTATCTCAACTGCCAGAAAGGACTCAATTATTTCCATTACTGGTTTTTTAGAAGGTCACCATCCTATTATCTACTTGGGAGTTCCCATAGCAGCTGGGAATAGAAAAGCAAATCTTTTCCAATATTTAATAGAAAAAATTAGGAAAAGACTAATGGGGTGGAATATCCAAAGATTGTCATATGGAGGAAGATTGTTACTTATACAAAGTGTCTTAACTTCTATTCCATTTTATATCTTGCAGGTTCTTCTTCCTCCTATGTCAATTCAGCATCAGATAGAAATGCTATTTGCTAATTTCTTTTGGGGTATGGCTAACTCAAAAAGAAAAATCCATTGGTTAGCCTGGTCTAATATCTGTAAACCAAAGTTGGAAGGGGGTTTAGGGATCAGAAAATTATCAGATATTGTCACAGCTACAGCGATGAAACTATGGTTCAGATTCCGTGAGCAAAATACTCCATGGGCTTTCTTCTTATTAAAAATGTATTGTCGTTCATCTCCTCCAGCTGTGGTTTCGGCTAACTACAGGGCCTCTCCTTGTTGGCGCTGACTGTTAAAAGTCAGATATTTAGCTGAACAAAATATCGGATGGATCCTAGGCAATGGTGAATTAAACTTTTGGTATGACACTTGGCTAGATCAAGGACCTTTAAACCAGATGTGTACGGTTGTGGGTAGTCCAAATTACAAAGTCTCTGAATTTATTGACATCCAAGGCTGGAATTTATCTAAACTGTGTAGTACTGTCCCAGCTAGTATTGTGGTTGAAATTCTGGAGGTGGCGGCACCAAAACTGAAGGAAGATACATTATTAAAAGGAAACAAACTGGACTGTCGGGATACTATCTTTTGGAAACCGTCCTTGAATGGAAAATTTACATTGAAAACGGCATGGAACCAAATCAGAGATATACAACAGTCGGAAGGTATCTGGAGAGCATGCTGGAATAAGTTTCTATACCCAAGCATATCAATTTTCATTTGGCGTTTCTTAAATAAAAGATTACCATTGGATGATATTTTACAGAAAAGAGGAGTGGAGCTAGCTTCAAAATGCCAATGCTGTGAAGAAATAGAAACTTGGGAACATTGCTTCTTTTCTGGATTGGTTGCTAAAGAAGCTTGGATTCATTTTGCTCAATTTTTTGGCGTGGACAGATATCAAATTCTTGATAATTGGAAATTAGGAACTGACTGGTCGAGACATGGACATATTAAAGAGGCAATCCCTTTACTGATTATATGGTATTTATGATGTACCAGAAATGATTCTAAGCACCGGGGTTTCAAGCCGTCAGCTAAAAAGATAATATGGAAGGTTTATTCTCACATTCAACTTGCCATGTCAGCCGGTTTGATTAAGAGATTCCATTGGAAAGGTTATAGTAGGACATTAAAACAATTGGGAATTCAGGTTGACAATAGGGTTATTACATTGATTTCATTGGTGCGTTGGAGACACCCAAAAGCTGGAGTTTACAAAATTAATACAGATGGATGCTCTAGAGGTAACCCTGGTCCTGCTTCTTATGGCGTTATCATTAGAATTATCTCGGTCAAATCATTCAAGCAAAATATGGTCAAATTGGCGTGGCGTCAAATGTGAGGGCTGAACTAATCGCAATTTTGAAGGGGTTGGAATTATGTTTATATAATGGATGCTCTCCCATTTGGATAGAATCTGATTCTTTAGTGGCTGTGAAACTCCTTCAATCCCCTTCGTTCCCCTGGAAATATCATAATTTGATCATAAAAATTAGAAACCTGCTGAGCCAACAGCAGACTTGGCATTCACATGTGTTCAGAGAGGCTAATTCAGCTGCTGATTATCTTGCTAATCAAGCATTTACATCATCCACAGAAAAGGTCTTATCTGCTGATGAGATTGATAAAATGCTTACAGGTATTTGTAGAATGGATAGATTGAACATGCCATATATTCGATTAGCCAGGAAACCAGTACCTCGGTAAATTGATAGAGTTAAAAGGTTATTATGATACTCTGGTTTCTGGGAGGCAGTATGTTTGGTTTTCTTTTCTATAATGTGCCAAGTATCAAAAGGTTTTCAAAGGATTGATAAAAAGGGCTGTAAATGTTACATGTTTCTCTAAAAGCTGATACAAATTTCAGAGCTTATTTCAGCAGTTTTCTTGGAATATTTGTTGGCAAAGATTGCTAGACTGTGAATAGAGAAAGCTCTATCTTTTTAAGAAGCTGCTTCAAGTGTGCCGAAGGAATGATGGCAATCATCATACAGGCATCTGCTATCTCTGATTATCTTATCTCTGATTTCATGTCCTGATACTATACATGCATAACGAGGAAGCTTAAATTGATTCCTTTAATGTTTCTTTGTATGTCAAGGTTCCAGCTGCTGTGTTAAAGCAGAGCATCTGAAAAAATGTGTCTCTGGTTTTATCGGTTCTTTCTGGATATGATGCTTTTGAGCTTTACATTTTTACGCTCAGCTTGGTAGAGCCAATCTTTCAATGCTAACTACTGATTTAAGTTTTTCGGAAATCTGGCTCGAGGAAAGCCATATGGTTTATTGCTGTCTTTATGGGTATCAAATTGGTTTGCAAATGTCTCAAAAGATTTCTGAATTGGTAGAATCTGGAATTAATCGGTTGAAAAATGAAGAGTAAATTCTCAGTAAATTTTCAATAGATTCTGTTGCTTTGAAGATGACTGAGTAGATCCTCAGGTTTGAAGAATGCTTTTGGCTTAAATGGGGGATTTGGCTAATGTTTTGTACAGACTATGTTGTTTAGCCAGCCTTTTCCTTTACACTTTTTGGAATACTTGTAAATCAAGCAAATCTTGTACCTCTATATTAGAAGGTTAGGTTTGGTCCCCTTCTAATATGGATTTCTTACAAAGGAATAAGATGTTTCTTTTCCTTAAAAAAAAACAAAACAAAAGAGAGATTATCAATGTCAATCAATATGAGATTTTGATAATTTAATGGATCAATAAGTCAAGGTTTAAAGTATCAACCATATACGACAATCAATACTGTTTAAGAGCAGTATCATTCCACTTTGATCTGGTGTCGGTAGCTCCAATGAGGAAGAAAAAGAGGATTGATAAAAGAGGGATAGTGGAGGAAGAGGCAGAGGTGGAGGCAGATAATCTGTGGAGGAGGAGGCAAAGGAAAAGGAGCTACAAAGGAATAAGAGGCGGAGGAAGAGAACCGACGAAGGAGGAGGAGGCGAAGGAGGAGCACTAGCAAATGAGGAGAGCACACAGGAATAAGAGTATGAGTTATAGGAAGAGGCAGACGAGATCAAGGAAGAGGGAGAAAAAGCATATCATGTACCTCAATGTAGCCCTAGTCTCCTTTGTCATCACTTGCAGAGGAGGATGTAAAAAAGGAAGGCAGCTCACTGCCATATCTAGTGCATTCTCGTCGCAGCCTTCTCACATGTCACTGATGGAACAAAAAACTTCGTTCATGCCAACTGGCATGGAACAAAATTTAATTCTTGCAATATGTTTGGACAATACCATCTAGCATGTAGAAGATTTCAAATCATGATGTATTGAATAATTTATCATTATCAATGTTATTGCTTTTTGCCCTAGTCCATAAAACATTTGTCTCATAATAGCATAAAAGAGTAGTCCAGTGCACAAAGCTCCTCCCAGTGCGGTCCCAATGAAGGGTCAGACCATATTGGGTCTATTGTATTCATCCTTACCTTGCATTTTGCTAGAAGTTGTTTCCGCGACTCAAACCAGTAACCTCAAGGCCACATGACAACAATTTTACCGCCAAGGCTCCGCTTCAAACTATCATGGACATGTATATAATGGATACTTATGGAAGACTAAATAGTGTTCTAATGTATTGATATTGTGTGTATTCATATACACATAATTTTTAATTTTTAAATGAGTTTTTTCAAGCTTCGACAACAGCGGTGCAATAGTGCATGGCTATTGCACAAACTTAGTCTGTGCAACACCATGTCATTAGTGACTCAAACAGTATCACAAGATTTTAACCATTTGTGACAGTGTTGTGACAGTATTACAACATCGCTGAGAGCAACTCATTTGTTGCCATGAGATTTCTTACAGCGTTGCTTTGTGCACATGCAACAGTAGGATTCTATCACAAAAATCCATCTACAGCATCCAAGGTTTCTAAGATAGCAAGAATTGTCATGGAAACCCTGTTTTTCTTTGCTGGGGGTAGTGCAAAAAGAACTACATCCTAACATGATAGTATCGTGTAAATTCCTCATCTTACTTTCTGAACTATAGGTAACAGCAAAATATTACAAATAGAAGTACATCAGGAAACATAGAAAATAATATGAAACAATCATTCTATTTCCCTAAGAGGATGTAACATGGCATAATGATCACACTCTTATGAAGATAATGTATTATGATTTATGGACCCAACAATGTTGATTTTTTTTTATAGTGACATTTTGAGTATAAAAAATCCATTTCTGTTTTCTGTCTGTGAGAATATAAAGAAGTTAATAAACGCAGCAACAAAGAGATAATAATCATGCATAGGATAAACTAAAATACCAATACACCAGAACGAGAATTTAGCTTTATGATTCAGGTAGAAAACTTTTTAAGGAATGTAACAATATACCAGAATATCTGCAGAGGGTATATTAAGCCACTGCTGAATCATCTGAAAACCATATTCAAAACAGTCAAATTAACTGAAGAACAATGGATATCCTACCATGACATCAATACGCTTGGTGTGATACTCACAAAAGCCCATTGTATACATAAGGAAGATGGAGTAATAACAAGAACAGGCCATGCATCAGGCATGCATGCAGCAACAGCAATAGCCTGTGGAAAAAGGAAATTAATTTAAATAAGCAGCAAGATTAGCATTCCATTGAAAAGCAATGATATTTTCTGTTGCAGACCTAAATTGACAGTGCCATAATCTACTAAAACAAAAATGAAAAAGTGAATTCCTATTGTGAGCCTTATGATACAGTCTAAATACTAGAAGGAACAAAAAGGGTGAATTGGAGACTAGTTGACTTGAGAAGTTGTCATAAAGGATCAAGAATACTAAACTAGAATATGATACCCAAATTGGAGACTATAAGATCGCTTGCTTGATTAGGTTTAAACTAGCAAATAGCTAACTAAATATGTATGCTTTACTTCTTATGAAGTATAACAGTTTTGATTTAAAACTTACTTCACCGTCCATCTGAACCAAGATAATATCACAAACTGTGCTAGACAAACTTAAGCATGAGCTGACAAAATGCATGTTGGTTAGATAAGCTATAGTCAACAAGTTTGTTTAAATGGCTTCAAATTGTTATAAAATGAACGATAATAGAAACAGCTCTCCTAGTTGTACGCTGTATGTAGATGTCAACCCAAATAGAGATGATGGAGACTAGTTATGACTTGCATGCTGTGAAGCATTGATACTGACAGAGTCTGAAACCTACACGGAGACAACAAGCATTAGGCAGTTACGTGGTTCATATCTGGTTCCATGTCATTCAAAAGAGGTGAAATACATCATCCCAACCCCCCCCCCCCTGGCGCATTACCAAACTCCAATAGTACTCAAGAACAGTAAATGAATGAGTAGATTTCTTCCTCCTTTTCTTCTTCTTTCTCTTCTTCACCTTCTCATCTATGGTCTGCTCAATCCATTATTGGTCCTTGCGTCCCCTTGACACGGAGCAGCAAAGAACAAATACTGGCATCCCCTTGCATCCTCTTCAAACTCTAGCAATGGAAGCAAGAATTCATCCTTGTAGTCTTCCTGCTTGAGATGTAGTAAGGGTTCCAATCCACTTCGAGATGAAGCAGCGGAAAACTCAGGGCAGTAGTGAAATTGCTCAGCAGCATCCTCACTTCCTCTTTGAGACAGAGGCAGCAGCAGGCGACTCTCCCTTGCTTCCTATTCAAGACAATACCAATCTACACGTATTCCACTACTCTTTCCTCTTTGTCCTTCCCATTTCTCCTTCTTCCTCTCCTCTTATTCTTCCTCCTAATTAGTTCCACCTGACACCATCTCGCCAGGCCGTCAACATCATCAGCACAATCCCATCTTAGCCGAGGTTTAAAACCCCAAAATAAAATGAGATTTTAAACCTTGCCGATAATTATATAATACAACTAAAGAATTGTGCATAAGTACTACATTAACTAATAATAAATATTCTCAAGCTCTTTCTACATATGCCAACTTAACTGCTATAAATTTGATATATTTCTCACCTTTAATAGGTAAATAGGCCAAATAGAAGGAGATGAGAAAATAGGTTAAGATGGTATGGGCATGTTCAAAGGCTAATAGATTCTACAGTCAAAACTGCGAAAATGGCTAGCGTTGAAGGCACAAAGAATAAATGGAGACAAAAGAAAACTTTAATTATGTAGTCAAAAATCAAATAATTAGAACATTTCAAGGAATACAGACTTGCATGGAGCAAAAGGAAGGGCAAGTTCCAAATACCTAGCCACAAATAGATAGTAAAAAACACAACTTGAAAATGATTATATTTCAAGCCAAGTGGAAGGAGATCAGAGAATTAAATCAGTCTGAAAGTAGGTTGGCATGATTCCACCTGTGTCGACCATATCATGCATCGATAAAAGTCAATACTAATACCATACCATCTTGGCAAGAGACTGAAATCCATAATGAAGCCAAAACTTAACCATCGATGAAGAACAACAATATGTACAATTTGAACAATCTTCTAATTCAGTATCATATATACCAAATGTTGTGTGGCAAATGTTTTGGTTGAGCACCACCCCAATTCTAAGCAACCTGAATTTCAGCTTGCTGAAAAAAAAAACTATATGCTATTTTACAATGTTTTAATCTCAAACATTTGACAGTTTTGACTTTGTAGTTGAAGCCTTTAGGTATTGCGAGTTTTCAGACTCGGTGGAGGCTGAGATTCTCAAAGTGGCAAATGTTATTAACCCAAATATTCTGCATAGTTCAGCCATAAGAAAAGCACCAAAAGACATTAGACACAAACAAAAGGGGGGAAATGACAGAATAAGTGTTGGATGTCATCAATATAAGAATATTCAACTTAAATTACACACTAAATACTTAAGAACTTGAAAGCACGATACAAATTCTGGGCCCAAGATCCAATGCCTGTAATGTCTTTCCGAGACCCATCTCATCAGCTAGAAGTGCACGCCCACCATGTTTCAAAATGAATCTAATATAGAAAATTGTAACATTCAAATGAGATTACAAAAATTTAGAATTCTGGAATAAGAAAAAGATAAATGGTTAACACAGCTCTTAAAGATTCAGGTATGATTACAATTTCAATGTAGAATTAGAAATAATTCAAAAATAATGGCATTCAAAAAAACAGTAATTATGTTACAACAAACTTAGCATGATTCGTGTTCTTCATTTGTAATAAATCATTCGCCCAAATCTCCGTTACTTTGTAGGTTTCCTATTTCTAAGTAAACTCCATATTGTATTCGGATTTCAACCAAGTAACCTCTAGGTTAAACTGTGATAAAAACAAACAACAACGACCAATCCTTATCCCACTAGGTGGGGTCGGCTATATGAAACCTTCTACGCCATTGACCTCTATCCCATATTATATCATCATCTATATTTAAATAAAAGTTATCTTGTTTTATTGTTGTTAACCAAGTCTTTTTTGGCCTTCCTCTCGCTCGTTTAATATGCGTATTTATCATAGTTTTACATAGCCTAACAGGGGCATTTATTGGTCATCTAAGTATATATCCGTAGTATCTTAAACGTGTCTCTCAAAGTTTTTCCTCGATAGATGCAACTCCGACCTTCTCTCTAATGCTTTCATTCGTTATTATGTTCATCCTCGTATGTCTACACATCCACCTTAACATTCTCATCTTTGCAACTTTCATCTTTTACCCATGTGCCTAAGTCATAGCCCAACATTCAGCACCATATAACATAGCAGGTCTAACTGCCGTTTTGTAAAACTTCCCTTTAAGTTTTAAATGTACATTATGATCACATAAAACACCCGATGCTAACCTTCATTTCAACCATCCAGCTTGTATTCTATGTAAGATCTCTCTCAATCTCTCCATCACTTTGCAAAAATGATCCTAAATACTTAAAGCTCTCAGTTTTAGACAATTCGTCATCTCATATCTTAACAATTGTCTCATTACGTATAATATTGCTAAACTTAAATTCCATATATTCTAGTTTTACCCTACTAAGCCTAAAACCTTTCACTTCTAGTGTTTCCCATCAAGATTCTAGTTTAGCACTTACTCCTTCACGTGTCTCGTCTATCAAAATAATATCATTTGCAAACAACATGTGTCATGGTACTGTAACTTGAATGTGTCCAGTTTGTTCGTCCATGATTAGAGTAAAAAGATAGAGACTTAGAGTTAATCCTTATTGTAGCCCTATCCTTATTGGAAATGCTTTAGTTAATCCACCTGAAGTCTTCACTCTGATTGTTACATCTTCGTACATTTCCTTAATTAGATCAATATATGTTACGCTAACGCCTCTCTTTTCTAGAATTCACTATATAATTTCTCTTAGGACTCTATCATAAACTTTTTCTAAATCAATGAATATCATATGTAGATCTTTCTTTTGCCCCCTATATTTTTCAATTAATTGTCTAAGAAGATGTATTGCTTCTATTATCGACCTTCCAGACATAAACCCAAATCGATTTTCAGTCACCGTAGTCTCCTTAATCTTTTTTCTATTACTCTTTCCTAAAGTTTCATTGTATGACTCGTAAGTTTAATACCCCTATAGTTTGCACAATTTTATACGTCTCCTTTGTTCTTGTATAAGAGAACTAGAGTACTTACCCTCCATTGATTAGGCATTTTTTTTCAATATCATATTAAATAATTATATAAACCATTCAATACATTGTTTCCCTAAGCACTTCCATACCTCTATTGGGATATCATCTGGTCCCACGATTTTTCCGTTATGCATCCATTTCAAAATTTGTTCTACTTCTGAAGTTTGAATTCTACGATAGAAATTAAAATTTCTATACTCATTTAAATTACTTAAATTGCCTAAGTAAGTCCCGTAAACCTTCATTAAAAAGTTGATGAAAGTAAATCCTCCACCGCTCTTTTATTTCGCTATCATTTACTAGTACTCTATTGCATTCATCCTTAATACATCTTATTTGACTAAGGTCTCTTGTTTTCCTCTCTCTCGCTTTAGCTATTTTATAAATGTCTCTTTCCCCTTCTTTTGTATCCAAGTTTTGATATAATCGTTCAAAAATTTTATTTTTTATTTCATTACTGCTTTCTTAGCCTCTTTCTTGGCTATTGTATATTTTTTTAAGTTTTCCTCGTTCTTATAAATATATAATTCCTTATAGACTATTCGTTTTTCCTTCACTTTCTCTTGTACTTTCTCATTCCACCACCAAGATCCCTTACTTGGTGGTGCATGCCCCTTTGACTCACCGAGAACACCCTTATCTACTAGGTTAAACTCTGATCTCGAAATTTAATCAAATTTTATTGAACCTTCTTTAGAGTTGGTCTCCATTGTTGCAACACCATTGCTTGGAGTTGTTCCTTATCTCCCATGGGCACCATCCCAGTACCCCACCCCACGATTTAATCAAATCTATTTCATTATTATTTTTATTTGTCAAATATTTCATTATCATTTTTTTACAACTCATGTTCCAATGCTTGTCATAAATGTCTCAACTCTCACAGCCATCATCGCCATTTCACCAAGAAGTTAAGTTCATTGTTGCATGCCTTAAGGCTTCCACAATTTCACGTCCAGAACATTCATATCTTTGTTACCGTCGAATATAAAATAATGTGTCAAAAAACGTGGCCAGTGGCCACACCTATCATCATAAATTCACCAACTGCAAGTTACGCTTGTCGCACCTGTGCCTTAAAGCAGATGCACTTCACGTCCAAAGGGTGCAAGTGTGTGTTGTCATTGGAAATGAAAGATATATCATATCAAAAAAAATTGTATGGCCAGATCATCTTTAATTACCAAGATTATCTTGTATAAATTCTAGTAAGCCCTAAGGTAATCTCCTAAATCTTTCTTCTTGAAGCCTGCTACAAGCCAACTCCATCTCTTAATAGACACAAGGTAGATGAAAGTTTTATTTTTTTGCCCAATATGATATACTCTTTTTTGGAAGCTTTGATGATTAATTACACAATATTGTGTGCTTTTTGTTTAATAGTTGAGCATTGATGATTAATATATTCTTTTTGTTGAATAACTAAGAGGCTTGCCATGAGAAATATGGTCAGCCGTTATAGATTTGAGGCAAATAAATTAAAGATTGGACAATGTTCTAATCTTCCTTTAAGGAATTCAAAATAGTGTGGCGATTATATTAGTTAGATTGTATATGCATTTGAAGCAATAGCCAATGGTATGGGAAACCAAATATGCCTACCAACGTTATTCTAATAGAATCGTTCTTATTTATTAAAAAGTAGAAGCAAGTCCCTCACAGAGAAACCAAATACCTGTCATCACCACATTAAATTCAAATTCTATCACTTCATCATTGTGATCAAACAATGATGAAAAATGTCAAATCAAACAGTTTGGAACACTTAAATTCATAAAACGACCAAGTTTTTGTGATTCAGTCATCCTCCACTGTTATTGTTATAGGCACCACTTTCACGTCCACATCCATCACCCCCAATAAATTTTTGTCACAATTAAAATTTATCAATAAATAAATGTAAAATAGTTGAGTCAAAAATAGATGAAGACCAAAAAAGTTCTAGTGCATCAACAGAGGAGGAAAAAAAAATAATTTGAATTATTGTCATCCATATGATTTATGCATTTAGATTTTTTCACCTCTTTGATCATTCTGGTAAATTTATTTTGTTCTGTTAATTTTTTTTAGCCCGGATGTCTCGAGACGTCTCCGGCGGCGCTGGACGCTTCGCAGAATGCGTCGCAACCGCCGGAAGCATCGCCGACGGCGTCCATAGCCACCAAAGACGTCGTTGGACGCATCCCACGATGCTTCCAGCGGCACCAAACCCATCCCGCTACAATTCTGGTGTTGCCGGAAGCGTCCCAGAATTCATCCAGCACCATCCCACAATGCCTCCAGCGGCTCCAAACCCCTCTCGCGGCCCTTCTTGCCCCGCTGAATAAAAAATTTAAATATAACAGTACCGTAGGCTCACTTGGCTACCAGATTCAATGAACTTTAGTACTTGTCCCGGAGGTCTAGGGTTCGAATCTGGGGAAAGACAAAAATCCACTGTCGGGAGTGGGAAGACGCTCGACAGACCCTACAAAAATCACTTGGCTACCACAACGCTTTTGGCGCCGCCAGACGCCTCCCGTGATTGGTTCGCGTAGCCTCCAATGGCGTCGCGATCGTGAGTCTACGGTACTGTTATATTTAAATTTTTTATTTAATTAACTCAAACAACTCCCAACTAGGATAGTTCTAATAATAAGCTTTCGTAAAGCTAATTAAATTATCTGAATAAATTATATTTAAAATTTAAAAAAATCTTTAAAATATTATTAATTTATATAAATCAGATTTAAATATATAAAAAAATATATTTAATATTAAAAAATTCTAATAAATATTATTAATTTATATAAATAACATTTAAATAAATAAAATATATTTAAAATTTAAAAAATTCTTTAAAAATTCTAATCAATTTTATTAATTAGAATAAGATATATAAAAAATATACTCTCGGACTTGTATTTTATACGTATAAATGTATAATTATATCTTAATATTTTATATATAATTATATCTTAATTAATTTATATATAATTTTTACTTAGGCTTGTTATTAATGATTTTAAAGTTCTTAAATTTATTTTTAAATCACTTGTCAATTTATCACAATTACAATGGCAAACAATCCATCTTCGACAGCATCAGTCACTCAACCCGAATTCAGAATTCTTAGAAGAAAATTAAATGACATCAGATGGGAGTTTAGGATGTTAATTGATCCTAAAAACCTTTACAAAATTATATGCAAGTTGTGTGGAAAAAAAACCGGGGGAATGTATAGGATCAAGGAGCACATACGAAATATACCTGCAAATTATCTAATTGTCGAAAAACATTTCAAGAAATAAAAATAAGTGCAAACAAGCTATTTTAGAAGGGAGGAACAAAAAGCAGAAGCAACTATTTTTCTAGACGAAGAAGTGTTCTGAAATTAAAGGGATAGATACATCTAAAAAACCTCTTCTACTTGGCCTCATGGATAGATATGCATCGGTAATTGTGACAAACAATGTAGGTTCAAGTGGGAGTAAAGTGCTTCGTCAAAAAAATATAAATAAGGCTCTTTTCAAAGTGAGAACTCAACAAATTCCATAATATGTTGGGAGATGAGTTAATGAAAATGGAATCTCATTCAATATTGTTGATAATGTTAGCTTCAAGCAACTCATGGAGGCAGTAGGTCAATTTGGACTAGGATTCAAGCTTCCAACTCAATATCTCAACTTAGGGAGCCACTGTTGAAATCCAAAGTTGAAAGAGCAAAGGCAAAGAATGGGTGTTCGATCATGACAGATGCAGAGTGATAGAAAAAGAAAAAGCAATTTATATTTGTGTGTTAATTGCAATGAGGGGATGAGGCACATATAACTGAACATATTTTTGAGTATGTTGACAAGTGACCATTTTGCTAACGTGGCATGGAGGCGCCTCCAATGTGATCCAGGAGCCCTCAATGTGATGAAGTTTCATCCACGCAACAACAGTTTTGCAACGGCTCTACCGCATGGGAGGCGGCTTTAGCATTGTTCATCTCAAGAATGGCCAATATCAATATTGACCATTTCTTCGTTTTGCTTGCTTGGGTAATGCTCCGGTCGTTTGGAGCTGAGCTCACCCGAACCCAACTCCGACATGCTCCTCAAGCAAACTTCCTCCCGGTTTCTCATCCCTCGGTCACGCCTTGCGCGTCCTTCTCGCTCCACCGGCCGTAGCTCCTCATCCCTCGGATGCACCGAGCCAGTTGACTCTCTTCCCATATCATCCTTCTCGCTCGCTACATCTTCCGCTCGACTTCTTGTATTCCTAAGTTCTTACACACTTAGACACAAGACATCAAACACACACAAAATATAACTTAACTCGGTTGATCAGACCAAAACTATCCCGGGGTACTTACAATATACAACAACTCCGCGCCGCAATTTTGGATCAAACCATGATTCCATCATCACCATAGCCTGCTCAGCAGAATCAGCCCCCTACTGGACTGTTTGGCGGATTTGGATTAGTTTCTTGATGAGGGGGATGTCGAATGGTTTCACTTGCCACTCCCACATCTCGGTGCGTTAGAGGTATTTGTGGTGAGCCCACTGCACCCAAAGGGAATCTTTTGTTGGATGTTCCACAAGGACTTGGACAACAGTGCAAAATTCCATGTGTTGAGATCACGCAATCCATATCCCCCATCATCTTTTGCCAAGCACATGGTGGCCCAAGAAATGGGTGGATGCTTAGTGGACCATACAATGAG
>JAGFNQ010007486.1:22428-45182 GCA_024364735.1 Boesenbergia rotunda
AACCATTTGATCTCATACAAAGAATCCTAATAAGAGAGAGTGATCTTTGCACGAATGGAGGAATGTCAACCATGAAGTGAAGCATGTGAACAAAGTTGGGTTCAAGCATAGAAAGCGTAAATGTTTGTTTGCTTTCATCAAACAAGATTCATCTTTATTGCTTCTTCTGCTAAATGGATATATTATTCAGTAACTAGTCTTACAATCCAGTCACCTACCAACAAGATGTTGCTTCCGACACATAACTCCACCATGGAGAGCAATACAAGCATAATCGATATACTAACAGTGGAGTGTTGCTCCATCCATAGAAAATTTCAACATTTATGGTTTTTAGTATCATGTGAATGTAGAAACTTTAAAGAAAATCAAGGGTATATAACTTGAAAGAGCATAAGAGTTGAGACAATCTACTCATATAGCTCCGATATGTCTAATCGTTTAATATTTTGTGGTTGGGTGATCAGGTACATCAGATTGGTACCACCCACTAATCAGATATTTAATATAATAATATAACTTAAGTTTTAGTAACTTGCCCCTAGAATAACCAATTTGATAAATATCTTTTTCTCCATTCTCAAAACTTGCTACCTAATGTACAATGCAAACTGCAAAGTTCAAAGTATCATATACTTTCTATTACACAACTTTTCTTTGCATCTCTGCCAGTAATTTTAGCAACTATACACCTCTTAATGTTCTCATCATCTTATAACTTTTCAAGCTACAAATCTCTTCAAGATGTATGTCTACCTTCAAGGTTTATTATGATTCATCCTGTCACCCATCTCTTCAAGGGGTAGGTCTAGCTTCAGAATTTTGAAGAGTTTTTTCATTCACATCGTAGTGGCTGACTTGGATTTTATCATTATGGATACTTGCATATCATTATGCTTCTTTTACTATTCTAGGCAAAAAAAGGGTTTCCTTCATTATATACTTTCCACCATTTTTTCTGCTAAACAATTAACTAGTATTCTATACATTCAATACCAATATTCAATCTTCATTAAGAATACTAATGCTCTGTTTACTTGGGAGAGCGGAAAGTAAAACTAAGGAAAAGTTTCCGCAGTGGAAATCTTTCCGTTGTTTACTTCATTAAAATTTAAAGAGGGAAGAGAAATGTAATCCATCCGCGGATAGTTTTGGAATCAAAATCGATCATCTCAAAATCACATAACCAAGGTTATAGGGAATGAAACATAACTTAATGTTGTTTGGTTAACCTTAGATGATCAAAGAAAATCTTGTTTGTTTGGAGGTAATACTGTTTAATATAATATAATATAATATTTTACCATATTATCCATTAGTTTAAAATTAAAATTATGATAGTATATGTTTATTTAAACTAAAAATTAAAAAGTAAGCTAATATTTTATATTAAATTTATTTAGTTTATCCTAATTATAATTTATTTTATTTAATAAAATTTAATTAAAATACTAAATTAAAAAAATAAAATTATTTATCGACCGATCGTCACCGATCGTTCGCCGGCAGCCGGTCGCCGACCATTGCCATTGGTCACCAGTCGCCGGCCATTGCCGCTGGTCTCCGGTCGACGATCGTCGGCCGTCGGTCGCGATGGCGACCACCGACAGCCGGTCGTCGCCTCCGATCATCGATCGTCAATAAGAGAATGATGAACAAGGTATTCCGAGCGCAAATGGGGAGAAATGTGGAAGTCTATGTCGACGACATCCTGATCAAGACGGCCCGAGCGGAAGAATTGGTCTCCGACGTTGAAGAAACCTGCCGAACATTGCGAAGATTCGGCATAAAGCTGAATCCGGCTAAATGCCTCTTTGGAGCTCGGAGCGGGAAATTCCTCGGGTACATTGTAACCGAGCGAGGAATTGAGGCCAACCCGAGCAAGGTCAAAACCATCTTGGACATGCCGGCCCCAAGGAACCTCAGAGAAGCTCAGAGGCTGACGGGGAGGATAACCGCTCTGTCCCGGTTCGTCTCCCGATCGGCCGAAAGAGATTTGCCGTTCTTCAAAACTCTGCGCCGAGCTACCAAATTCCAGTGGGATACTGAATGTCACAAGGCCTTCGAGGAATTAAAGATTTACCTGTCCGAGTTGCCCGTCCTAGCTCGGCCCGAGCCAGGGGAAACATTGTATGTATACTTAGCAACCTCCGCTGACTCGGGTAGTATGGTACTGGCTCGGCAGGGAGAAGCTGAGCAAAAATCGGTGTATTTCTTCGCACACTTTTTGAAGGGAGCCGAGATCCGATACACGGCGCTCGAGAAATTGGCTTACGTCTTATTCATGGCAGCCCGGCGACTTCGACCTTACTTTCTGGCGCACCCCATCATTGTTCTAACTAATAGTAGCCTGGGTCGGGTGCTTACAAATCCCGAGACTTCAGGGCGTCTGATCAAATGGACAACTGAGCTCAGCGAATATGATATACGGTACCAACCCCGACCCGCCATCAAAGCAAGCCTTGGCCGATTTTCTCACTGAGTGGCATCCAGAGGAAGCCAGGAGTGCTTGGAAAATATATGTGGACGGGGCTTCTGCTCGGCAGGGAAGCGACATTGGAGTGCTAATGGTTTCCCTCGAAGAAGAACAACTGTATTTGTCCGTGCGGCTAGAGTACCGGGCAACCAACAATGAAGCAGAGTATGAAGCGCTTATTGCTGGGTTGCAGGCTGCTCGGCATGTAGGCGCTACTCGGGTGTTGTTGTATTCAGATTCACAGTTGGCCACGCAACAACTCGCCGGCAACTTTAAAGTCAACAGCAACCGACTCCAGGAGTACATAGATGCATATGAAAAACTAAAGGCTAGTTTCCATGAAGTGCAACTGCAGAAAATTCCCCGGGAGAACAACTTACGGGCAGATGAGTTAGCCAAGCTGGTTAGCGCGGTTGGATCTTGGGTAGTCTCCCAACCGGCTGGCCAAACTTTGTTGGTCATGCAGATCGAACAACAAGCCGAGCTGGAATTAGAAACAGACTGTAGGACACCCCTAATCGTTTATCTGATGCACGACACACTACCGCCCGACAGGGAACATGCCCGGATCCTCTGAAAGCGGGCGGCGCAATCTACCTTGGTCGGCGATGTCTTGTACAAGAGATCCTATGCCCGGACACTGCTAAAGTGCTTGGGCAATGACGATGCGGACTATGTACTTAGAGAGGTCGACATGAGAGTTTGCAACAACGACCACGAGGGAAGAGCCACTGCGCGGAAAGCCTTGCTCGCCGGATATTATTGGCCGACTTTGCTAAAAGACGCCGACCGGTTGGTATCCACCTGCATTTCTTGCCAAACAGACCAGAATCTTCCGCACCGGCCGGTCATGCTGATGAAGGCATCCAAGGCCTCCTGCCCTTTCGATTAATGGGGAATGGACATCGTGGGACATTTCCCAATGGCGCCGACCCAGAAGAGATTCCTGCTAGTAGCTGTGGATTATTTTTCCAAATGGATTGAAGCCGAGGCGCTAGACCGGATCACCGAGCAAGCGGTTATCAAATTGTTGTGGCAGAATCTCTTGTGCAGGTACGGGATACCTCATAAGCTAGTCTCGGACAACGGCCGTCAGTTCCAAGGCAAAAAGATAAAAGATTGGTGTTCAGCATACGACATCTAACAGTCTTTCACCTCCGTGGCATACCCACAAAGCAACGGGCAGGCAGAGGACGCCAACCGAGAAATATTGAAGGGGCTAAAGACAAAGCTAGACCACGTGGGAACCACTTGGGTGGAAGAACTGCCTACTGTCTTGTGGGCTAACAGGACCACACCAAGAGAAGGAACCGGGCACACGCCATTTCAGCTCGTTTATGGCAGTGAGGTAGTAGTGCCTGTCGAGGTCGGATGTCAGTCCGATCGGCGAAAGAGGTATGATGAAGGAAATGAAGAAAGGAGGCGCCTAGAGTTAGATCTGGCAGAGGAAATTAGAGACAAAGCAGCCGCTCGGATGTTTTCGTACAAGCAGCGAATGAAGCAAAGATCGGGCGCATATTAAACCAGTCGGCGAGGTCAGTAAGCTGCAACCCCAGTGGGGAGGGTCATTCAAGGTAGTTCAAAAGCTGCAGTCGGGCGCATATTATCTGGAAGACGAATAGGGAAAAAGGCTGAACTGACCATGGAGTGCCGTTCACTTGCAGCCTTACCGAGAGCCTTAATGGCATGTATTTCCCAATGTAACATCGGCCCCCTATAGTATAGTAAAAGGCTCGTATTCATGGGCAGGTGGGCCATTCACCAGCACCCGCTGTCTCTTGGCCCCGATCGGGCGTAGCTGCTACGTCCACCACGGTCGGGCCAGAGCAGCGTCCAGGCTCTCGCTCTCGAAAGTTATAAGTGAGCATGCTCTCACGATTTTACCTGGTTTGGTCAACCGGTCGGACGCGTGGCTCTACACGCTAAAGATCGGACCAACCAGAAGCCTGATTTGGTTACCCAGTCGGACGCGTGGCTGTCCACGCTAAAGATCGGCCCAACCCGAAGCCTGGTTTGGTCACCCGGTCGGACGCGTGGCTCTCCACGCTAAAGATCGGCCCAACCCGAAGCCTGGTTTGGTCACCCGGTCGGACGCGTGGCTGTCCACGCTAAAGATCGGACCAACCAGAATCCTGGTTTGGTCACCCGGTCGGACTCGTGGCTGTCCACGCTAAAGATCGGCTTAACCGAAAGCCTGGTTTGGTCACCCGATCGGACGTGTGGCTGTCACGCTAAAGATCGGCCAAACCGGAAGCCTGGTTTGGTCACCCGGTCGTACGCGTGAGTGTGCACGCTAAAGATCGGCCTAACCGGAAGACTGGTTTAGTCACCCGGTCGGACGCGTGGCTGTCCACACTAAAGATCGGACCAACCGGAAGCCTGGTTTGGTCACCCGCTCGGACGCCTGGCTGTCAACGCTAAAGATCTGCCCAACCGGAAGCCTAGTTTAGTCACCCGGTCGGACGTGTGGCTGTCCACGCTAAAAATCGGCCCAACCCGAAGCCTGGTTTGGTCACCCGGTCGGACGCGTGACTGTCCACGCTAAAGATAGGACCAACCGCAAGCCTGGTTTGGTCACCCGGTCGGACGCGTGGCTGTCCACGATAAAGATCGGCCCAACCGGAAGCCTGGTTTGGTCACCCGGTCGGACGCGTGACTGTCAACGCTAAAGATCGGCCCAACCAAAAGCCTGGTTTGGTCACCCGGTCGGACGCGTGGCTGTCCCCGCTAAAGATCGGCCCAACCGGAAGCCTGGTTTGGTCACCCGGTCGGACGCGTGGCTGCCCACACTCCATTGCAGCGGGCCAGCCGGATGACTATCCACCTACTTCACAGCAAGCTCTCCTACCCGGATCGGATCCTCGAGCGGACGCGTGGCGGCCCACGCTCCAAAGGAATCGAACCGACTGAATGTCCAAATTCTTGCTCGACGATTTGCGAGTGGGCAGGCTCCCGCACATCCACTTGGCTCGGCCTACATCATAGCTGAGCGAACGAATAAATGACTCCGTCCCAGGTAATTAGAGTCGACCCGGGTCCAGTCAGGCGAGTATGTAAAAAACCGACCCACGGTGTGAGGCCGGTCGGTCGGAAACAGCTAACGCAGAAAAGCAAAAACTAGCCTCGAGAGTGATAAAACCCAACAAAACGGGTGAACTAAAACAAGCTTATCATTAAATTGCAAAAAAGTTACAGAACGGCCCTGAGAGCAAAAAGAAAACTGTACAGGACCCGACTCAAGGAGAAACATAAGTAAAGGGCGGAAGAAGTCGGGAGGAAGGAGCTCCTTGACCCGGCTTAGCTTGACGGCACTTGGAGGCAGGTCTGAGGGCAAATGGCCCTCTCCTTCAGCTGAAGGATGGCGCTGTCAATCCCCACTCTAAACATATCAGCGGTCCGTCTGGCCAATTGCTGACCGAAGTCTTGAGAATTGAGACTTGCCAGAAGGTGCGCCTCTGACCGAGCGGGCTCCTCCGCCTGATGAGCCTTCAGCTGTCCAACTGCGCGCGCAAGCTGGCCAGCTCGGCCTCCCGACTATCTAGCTCGGCGTTCTTGGACGCCAGTAGGCCCTTAGCCAGATTGAGCTCATCCCCTTGGGTGTCCAGCTCCACTTCCTTTTCCGTCAGCTTTGACTCCCAAGTGGCGAGCTCTTGTTCCTTGTCAGCCAGGTCCAGCCGCAACTTACTCATGGACTCAGTTAACTCCTTCAACTGGACCATCAAAGCCTTGGCCTCGGCGGTCTTCCTGTCCAGATCCAACCGAGCGCGGGCTTGCCGGGCCAAGTCCTTCTTCCTCTCCTTGTCAAGGGCCTCGTTCACGCTGGCAGACCGGCCCACCACCTGCTCGGCCGCATCAGCGCGTCGCGTCTCCTCTCCTGCACGCTCTTGAGCATCAGAAAGTTTCCCCTTAAGCTCCAGGATCTCCGAGCGCAGGTGAGCAACCCCTTCATCGCCAGTCGGCAAGTCGGAGTGGGACTGGCGAAGCTCTAACTCCTCCACTCGCCGCTCGGCCCGCTCGGCGTCCCCTGGCGTTATATACCAGGGACTAGGCCACCCCGTAGCAGGATGACCAGAACTAAGATAAAAAGGAATTAGAAAACAGAAGAGCAAGTAATGATAGAAAGCCGAGTTTACCTGAGTAGCATCCAGGAAGAACCGGTCGGCCAACTTTACCGGGGCCCTGGACTCCCCAGCTAGCACGCTCTGTCCCTGCACTCCGCCAAGTCCCCATGAAGGGTCACCCGCTGCCCAGGACCGGGGGGAGAGCTGGGACTCGCCGATGGCAGAATTATATGGATCGTGCCTCGCTCGGCTGGCGCAGGGGCCGAAGTCCCCGCCTGCGGTCGGGGAGCAGAAGGACCGGGGACATCAACAAATCGAACCCCGGTAGCATGGCGAGCAGGGGTATCCGTGGATCGGGGTTGAGCACTCGCCCGGTCGTCCGCTGTTGTTTCTGAGGAGGGGCCGGTCGGACTGGCTGGAGGAAGGAATCTCCGCCTCACGGGTCAGCTCCTCCCCCAAGGACGAGCGATGGCGCGACCGGCTTTTGGATGCCACGCGTTTCTTCCTCTTCCGCAGCACTGACTCCGGAGAGACGGCCGGCATTACGGGCATGTCGGCAGCTCGCCCCCTGCCTCCGCTGGCTCGGAAGCTGCACCTGGGACGACAGGCTCGGAAGGAAGGTCCTCCCTAACCCGGGATGTTTCGCCAGTCGGGGGAGCGGCTCTTTTCTCCAATTGGGTGGCCGCCCGAGCCTCCAACTCAGCATCATCTAAGCCGAGTGTCTCATCCAGTGCAACTTCCCACATCACCTCGGCTGCGACAAAAGAAAGTTTTGAGACAGAGAAAAAGATATTCCAAAGCGGAGAAGACTTACAGAAGGTGCTGGGTAGAGGAACGGGCACTAGGCTCAGCCCGAAAAGGTACAACATGGAATCGTTGAATAGATGCATGCCATAGGAAGTGAAGACCGCCGAGCCGGGAAAAGGCGAGCACGAACTCGGGGTTCGACTTGTAGTCTTTCCGACAATACGGCTGAAGGGCAAGTCATCGATCCAGCCGGTCGGACAGTTCAGGGAGACAGAGGGGCAAATGAAAAAGTAATGGATTTTCCAACCCTTATTGGAATTGGGCACCTTTTCTATAAAAGACAATTTGGCCCGGGCCTGGAAGAAAAAGTTGTCGGGCTCTTGTCTCTTCGGGCAGTAAAAGTAATGGAAGATGTTACGGGTGAAAAGACACTCGGTATAAAGTGAAGAGTATGACCGAGCCGCAAAGGATCCTAATGGCATTGGGAGACAACTGGGAGAGGGGGATTTGAAAGTAATCACAAAGCTCGGCTATGAAGGGGTGTAGGGGGAATCGTAGGCCGGCCAGAAATTGGTCCTTAAAAACGACAAAGTGGCCGGGCGGGGGCATGTGAGGTCGGTCGCTCGGGTTAGGGACAACTATGCGGTGGTCCTCGGGCACCTGATACGCCGACCGGATAACGTTTGAATTTACGCCTCCCATGGTCGACACTGAAGTGGTGTACCACAGGTTCGGAGTCTCGACTGGGGCAGACATGAGAGAATTATAAAGGCAAAGTGACGAAAAGAAGTCTCACCGGTTAGGACTCCGAGCAAAAGAAAGGACACCTCAGTCGGACAGACGGAAGGAGCGAGAAAGACCGAGCGCGAAGCGACAAGAAAGAGAAAACGATGGGGCAAATGACGAGAAGTGGTCCCCGGAGCCTATTTATAGGAAGGATGGGCGCCAGAGAACCGTCCGATGGCGATCTCGGTGAACAGGCAGGGCTGCATCTAGGCCGTTAGAGCAATCGTAGCCAGCCTCGGGAATACGCGCGGGAATAGGCGCCAGAGTGCCCGGGAATGGGCGCCAGAGACGAAACGCCCCACCTGCCCGAGTCGCCAATCTCCGAAAGCCACGTGGCTCCAGTAATCATGAGCAGACGGTTCGCCATCCGAGCCCACCAACCAGGAAAACGCTACGTGGCTGAGCGGAATAAATGCGGTTAAGGCCGCGATCGTTTCGAAAACGTCACGTCGCCACCCCCCACACGACGCAGAAGATCCGAAGCGATCTGAAAGGCGTCAGCTGGGGACACGTGGCTCGGATAATTAAGATTTAGATACGGAATGGTCTGGGTCACATCATGGGCCGATATGATGGAGTGGTCCCATCCGCCGGACGCGTCGCAGCCCACGCTCCACTCGATCACAAGCGGTCCCTAGCCCGCTCAGGCATAGCCAATGCGTTAGATTCATGGTCAGCCGGGACAGTGGACGGCGTTAATAATCAAACCGACCGGCCAGAGCATGATCTCATACACAAACAGTCCAGTCAGTCGGACTGAGCGCCTCCTTCGACTATACTTAAAGGGGAGGCTCGTGATCTCGCCCTACCTTATGGGTAACCCATGCAGCGACGTGGCATCCGACGAGATTTGCCCCAGCCCGTGTAGGTCGGCCGGGCGACATAGGGTGACAGATCAGCCGATCCAAAGACGGCCCAGAAGCCCCAGAAGCCCCAGACACCAAAAAGCTCACTCGGGCTCAGGCTCACTCGGGATCCCTCGCCCGATAGCCCACTTGGGCTCACTCGGGCTCCCTCGCCCGATAGCCCACCCGGGCTCACTCAGCTTACTCGCCCAAGAGTTCACTCAGGCCCCTTCGCCCCGGAGCTTCTCCGTTCAGGAGACATTGTACCCAATCGGGAGGCATCATCCTCCGATCGGGAATCACTGCGCCTAATTGGAAGGTGTCATCCTCTAATCGGGAGACGCCCGACCGCTCGGGGATTTTGCCCGCTATCAATCGTATCATCTACCTTCTGCCCTCGCACGAATATGGGGGACAACCAAGTCTGCTTACGCCGACTTCAACTGACGCCAAGCGTGTCGGATTTGCGGATATCCCGCTGGCATAGTATTGATTCCTGACATCCAGATACGTCATACCCGCGCGCCCCCTGAGCGTGTCAGAAAGGCGGCGCCGATCGGCTAACAGCCAGATAACTCTGATCTTGTCCCCGCATAAGACAAAACCGTGGCAGTGTAGCTACAGTTTCTGTCGGTTCCCCCGGCTATATAAGCCCCTCCCCATCTCCGACGCAGGTATGCGAAATTCATCTCAGCTACAGTTCTCTCCATCTCTAGTTCTTGCTTCGTCGGAAAACTGACTTAACCGTCGGAGGGCCTTGGCGGGAAGTTTTCCCGGTGGGTTGCTAACGGTCATCTTTCTTGCCAGGTCAGCAGATTTTCACGCGCCAACGGGGTCTCGCTCGCAGTCAGCACGGTTCGGTCTACACCTCACTCGGCGACAGGATCAAATGTGGCGCTAGAAGAAGGGCAAGGTATCCTGATCGAGAGACGATATGAAAGATCACAACCGACTGACGGTGACACTCACCCCAGAGGAATACGAACTGCTGATGGTTTCCAGAGCGTAGAGATCTCAGCTATCTAATCCGCCGGTCGGCGGTCAGCCGGCTCGAATGCCCGAGCACTCCGCCCGGGGCAGTTCGGCCGACCGGAAGAACGTACTCCCGCCAGAAGGATTGGTGGATCCCTTTCATCCGGCACTATTTCGAGCCCGGGAAGACGAGGCACACTCGGCTCCCATGGATGTTTTGGCGGCAAGCCAAGCGCATCAGCAGAAACCTGACAAGGGAAAGGGCCTCGCGAATCCCGCGATGGCTTCCCCGATCCACAGCCAATTCTCGCGGCTGATCCTCGAGGACCCCGTCCCCAAACACCTCTGATTCTTTACCATGCCAGAATACTCTGGAAACGGTGACCCCGAGGAGCATGTCATGAAGTTTGAGAGCGCAGCTCTCCTGCACCAATATCCTGAGGGCGTCAAGTGTCGCGCCCTACTGATGACCTTATCTGGGCCGCCCAGCGTTGGTTCGACCGACTCCCGAGCGGATCGGTGACGAGCTTCGAAGAGCTCAAAAGATTATTCATGCAGCACTTCGCGAGCAGTAGAAGACACCACAAGACGAGCCTTAACTTGTTCGCTCTGAAGCAAGGCCCGAAGAAGTCACTTCGGGCATATATCAAGATATTCAACGGGGTGGTCATTGACGTGCCGATAGCCACCCCCAAGGTCTTCATCAGCGCCTTCTCCCAGGGGTTGCAAGAGGACGACTTCTTCAGATCTCTGATCCGGAAGCCCCCGAATGATTTCGACAGCCACCTGGGGAAGGCCGTGAAGTACATCAACGTGGAGGAGGCGCAGGCCGCTCGGAAAAAAGAGGCGGGCGCAGCACCCACAGCGAGCCCAGCCCGCCCCACCAAGTCGACCGCTCGGCTGTCCCATCCCCAGCCCCCGAGGCGCTGACCGGGGAGGAATGGAGCGGAGACATGTTTAGAAAGTAGCACAGGGGTGTCTGCCGACTCGATGGACGTCATATTGTGCTTTTCATCAAAGCAGCACTCACAACACGGAGGAGTGCCGAATGACCGGAAGGAGTCAAGGCGCGGCCGGGAGAGGTCGGGGGCGACAGACCCCACCTGGAGTTGGACGGGGTCGGGGAGTTCCCGCCGAAACTCCTCATGGGGGATACTGACAAGCCGCGCCCCCCGCTCGGCAATTATTTCCGCCTGACCAGGCGAACCAAGAAGATTTGGAGGAAGACCGGGCTAACCTCCAGAACGCCGTCCAAGGAGGCGTCAACGTAATTTCGGGGGGGCCGACCGGAGGCGACTCCAATTGAGCCCGGAAGGCCCAGACCCGCCAGCTAGAAATCCATCAGGTGGGCACCAGCGCCGCTCAGGCAAAGGGGCCCCAGATCAATTTTGGGCACCCGACCTGCAGGGGCTGGAGGTGCCACATGACGACCCACTGGTCGTTACCGCCATCATCGCCAACTACGAAGTCCACCGCACCATCGTCGACACAGGCAGCTCGGTAAACGTCTTATACAAGAGAGCCTTTGATCAACTGCAGATCGAGCAGTCCCAATTAGAATTGGTTGCCACCCCGCTGTTCGGATTCACGGGGAACGAGGTGCGGCCGATCGGGCAGATACGGTTAGCTGTATCCTTAGGCGAAGAGCCATTGAAGAGGACCCGGTGGACCACCTTCTTGATAGTGGACGCACCCGCCGCTTATAACGCCATCCTGGGCCGACCGGCCCTCAATGAGTTTAAAGCGGTAGTGTCAACGTACTACCTTAAAGTGAAGTTCCCGGTCGCCGACAAAGTCGGGGAGGTGAGAGGCAATCAAACCGTTGCCCGGCGATGCTACGAGGACGACGTCCGATCGGGAGGACGGAAGGCGAGGCGGACTGACGATACCTGCAACATGGTGCAGACGTTTCCCTGGGCCGAGCTACACGACGAGCGGGAGGAGATCCAGCTATTCCCCGACCGGGAAGAGACCAAGGTGCACGTGGCCGCCGGCTTGCCCGAAGAGCTAAGGCAGCCATTGGTGCAATGCTTGGTGAAGAACCAGGACGTGTTCGCCTGGTCGGCAAGGGACCTGGGGGGTCCGACCGGAGGTAGCGGAGCACCACCTGCACGTCTACCCGAGTGCCCGGCCCGTCAAACAAAGAAGCTAGACTTCAGCGCCGCCCAAAATCAGATAATCCGGCGGAGGTCGAGAAACTACTGGAAGCCGGGCACATCCGCGAAGTTCAATTCCCGGCTTGGCTGGCCAACGTGGTGCTGGTGGCCAAGCCAAACGACAAGTGGCGGGTGTGTATCGACTTCCGAGACCTCAACCGGGGTGCCCAAAGGACTGCTACCCGTTGCCGCGGATCGATCAGATGGTCGATTCGACTGCGGGGAGCGAATTTATCTCCATATTGGACGCATACCAGGGCTACCACCAAGTCCCACTGGCGATCGCCGATCAGGAAAAGGTCAGTTTCATTACTGCGGACGGCACATACTGCTACACAGTCATGCCGTTCAGTCTCAAGAATGCCGGCGCCACATACCAGAGAATGATGAACAAGGTATTCCGAGCGCAAATGGGGAGAAATGTGGAAGTCTACGTCGACGACATCCTGATCAAGACGGCCCGAGCGGAAGAATTGGTCTCCGACGTTGAAGAAACCTGCCGAACGTTGCGAAGATTCGGCATAAAGCTGAATCCGGCTAAATGCCTCTTTGGAGCTCGGAGCGAGAAATTCATCGGGTACATTGTAACCGAGCGAGGAATTGAGGCCAACCCGAGCAAGGTCAAAGCGATCTTGGACATGCCGGCCCTAAGGAACCTTAGAGAAACTCAAAGGCTGACGGGGAGGATAACCGCTCTATCACGATTCGTCTCCCGATCGGCCGAAAGAGGTTTGCCGTTCTTCAAAACTCTGCGCCGAGCTACCAAATTCCAGTGGGATATTGAATGTGACAAGGCCTTCGAGGAATTAAAGATTTATCTGTCCGAGTTGCCCGTCCTAGCTCGGCCCGAGCCAGGGGAAACATTTTATGTATACTTAACAACCTCCGCTGACTCGGATAGTATGGTACTGGCTCGGCAGGGAGAAGCTGAGCAAAAACCGGTGTATTTCATCGCACACTTATTGAAGGGAGCCGAGATCCGATACACGGCACTCGAGAAATTGACTTACGTCTTATTCTTGGCAGACCGGCGACTTCGGCCTTACTTTCTGGCGCACCCTATCATTGTTCTAACTAATAGTAGCCTGGGTCGGGTGCTTACAAATCCCGAGACTTCAGGGCGCCTGATCAAATGGACAACTGAGCTCAGCGAATATGATATACGGTACCAACCCCGACCCGCCATCAAAGTTCAAGCCTTGGCCGATTTTCTCACTGAGTGGCATCCAGAGGAAGCCGGGAGTCTTGGAAAATATATGTGGACGGGGCTTCTGCTCGGCAGGGAAGCGACATTGGAGTGCTAATGGTTTCCCCCGAAGAAGAACTGTATTTGTCCGTGCGGCTAGAGTACCGGGCAACCAACAATGAAGCAGAGTATGAAGAGCTTATTGCTGGGTTGCAGGCTGCTCGGCATGTAGGCGCCACTCGGGTGTTGTTGTATTCAGATTCACAGTTGGCCACGCAACAACTCGCCGGCAACTTTGAAGTCAACAGCAACCGACTCCAGGAGTACATAGATGCATATGAAAAACTAAAGGCTAGTTTCCATGAAGTGCAACTGCAGAAAATTCCCCGGGAGAACAACTTACGGGCAATGAGTTACCAAGCTGGTTAGCGCAGTCGGATCTTGGGTAGTCTCCCAACCGACTGGCCAAACTTTGTTGGTCATGCAGATCGAACAACAAGCCGAGCTGGAATTAGAAACAGACTGTAGGACACCCCTAATCGTTTATCGGATGCACGGCACACTACCGCCCCACAGGGAACAAGCCCGGATCCTCTGAAAGCGGGCGGAGCAATATACCTTGGTCGGCGATGTCTTATACAAGAGATCCTATGCCCGGCCACTGCTAAAGTGCTTGGGCAATGAAGATACGGACTATGTACTTAGAGAGATCCACATGAGAGTTTGCAACAACCACCACGGGGGAAGACCCACTGCGCAGAAAGCCTTGCTCGCCGGTTATTATTGGCCGACTTTGCTAAAAGACGCCGACCGGCTAGTATCCACCTGCATTTCTTGCCAAAAGCACCAGAATCTTCCGCACCGGCCGGTCATGCTGATGAAGGCATCCATGGCCTCCTGCCCTTTCGATCAATGGGGAATGGACATCGTGGGACCTTTCCCCATGGCGCCGGCCCAGAAGAGATTCCTGCTAGTAGCTGTGGATTATTTTTCCAAATGGATTGAAGCCGAGGCGCTAGCCCGGATCACCGAGCAAGCGGTTATCAAATTCTTGTGGCAGAATCTCTTGTGCAGGTACGGGATACCTCATAAGCTAGTCTCGGACAACGACCGCCAGTTCCAAGGCAAAAAGATCAAAGATTAGTGTTCAGCATACGGCATCCAACAGTCTTTCACCTCCGTGGCATACCCGCAAAGCAACGTGCAGGCAGAGGTCGCCAACCGAGAAATATTGAGGGGGCTAAAGACAAAGCTAGACCACGCGGGAACCACTTGGGTGGAAGAACTGCCTGGTGTCTTGTGGGCTAACAGGACCACACCAAGAGAAAGAACCGGGCACACGCCATTTCAGCTCGTTTATGGCAACGAGGCAGTAGTGTCAGTCGAGGTCAGATGTGAGTCTGATCGGCGAAAGAGGTATGATGAAGGAAATGAAGAAAGGAGGAGCTAGAGCTAGATCTGGTAGAGGAAATTAGAGACAAAGCAGCCGCTCGGATGTTTTCGTACAAGCAGCGAATGAAGCAAAGATACAACCAAAAGGAGCTTCCCCGCATCGTTCAAGTTGGGGACCTCGTTTGGAAGCGCGTTAAACCAGTCGGCGAGGTCAGTAAGCTGAAACCCCAGTGGGGAGGGTCATTCAAGGTAGTTCAAAAGCTGCAGTCGGGCACATATTATCTGGAAGACGAATAGGGAAAAAGGCTAGACCGACCATGGAGTGCCGTTCACTTGCAGCCTTACCGAGAGCCTTAAGGGCGTATATTTCCCAATGTAACATCGGCCCCTGTAGTATAGTAAAGGCTCGTTTTCACTGGGCAGGTGGGCCATTCACCAGCACCCGCTGTCTCTTGGCCCCGATCGGGCGTAGCTGCTACGTCCACCACGGTCGGGCCAGAGCAGCGTCCAGGCTCCAGCTCTCGCAAGTTATAAGTGAGCATGCTCACAGGATTTTACCTGGTTTGGTCACCCGGTCGGACGCGTGGCTATCCACGCTAAAGAACGGAGCAACTAGAAGCCTGGTTTGGTCACCCGGTCGGACGCGTGGCTGTCCACGCTAAAGATCGGCCCAACCCAAAGTCTGGTTTGGTCACCCGGTCGGACGCATGGCTGTCCACGCTAGAGATCGGCCTAACCCGAAGCCTGGTTTGGTGACCTGGTCGGACGCGTGGCTGTCCATGCTAAAGATCGGACCAACCAAAATCCTGATTTGGTCACCCGGTCGGACGCGTGGCTGTCCACGCTAAAGATCGGACCAACCAAAATCCTGATTTGGTCACCCGGTCGGACGCGTGGCTGTCCACGCTAAAGATCGGCTCAACCGGAAGCCAGGTTTGGTCATATAGTAACTTGAATTAAAATGAATTAATTCAAATGAATTAATTCCCTTTACATCAGCAAGATGCATTAGCTCTCCCATCCGGTGATATAGTAACTTGCATCAATTCAGCTAAGTTAGCTACACCAGCGATACACTGGACTTGGTCGTTCCCTGTTTCACTAAGTTGACTAACAGCTTTGGATGGACAAGGACACTGAATTTCTTTCCAATTCCTCCAATATCGTACATGAAACAAGCATAGGTAACATCTGTTGATTCATGATTTGGAAAGAAAAACATAATTTCTTTATGAAGATAGGTACATGGATCATTATGCAGAAGAGTGAGGGGAAGAGTGCAAACCAAAATGTACTAGTAAGAGGTTGTATCACACCACTGAGGGGAAGAGTGAGAGGAGAAAAGAACTGTTTTGGACTATTGATGTCACTGAATTTGCCTATTGTCTGCAAATAACATGGAGGAAACACTATGGTTCATGCTATACTTGGGCATTCTTATTTCTCTTTTTCACTTTTACCTTGCAATGAATCAAGGAGGAAAATCGAGGTACAATCAGGTACCAAAAGATGAATATGGAAGGTCAAATAAAAGATATAGCGAGATAATATGTGATATTAGGCATCCCATTTTTGTTCCTTAAGCCTAGGTAATATTCTTCCTGCCTCAACTACTAAGTTGCTAAGATGTAGCACTTCCTACTTTAACACATAGGGTCTAGGGACACCTTGTGAAACACTGATTGATTATACAATATACATCATTTTACTCTTCTAGATAATGGCATACTATCAATTACGATGTCAAAGGGGAAAAGCAACTTGCAGAAAAATACAGTAAACCCCAATGTAGGATAAGGTTTCACTTCCCTCAATCTATTACTTTGCCGTATAAAATTGGTCTCATATTTGCCAATACATAAATTTAAGGAATCAAATAATAACTCAGTTCAGATAATATAAGGTCAAAAATAGCCAAATCCACTCACATACCTTCAGAACGATGAAATAAAGCATCACGAACTTGCAAAGGATGTTTCCTCTCTTCAATTTTAAATTTTAGCTTTATTTGATGTCGTGTGCGATTAGGGAACAACTGTTGTATCATTTCAAAATCTGATCCAAACTGCCGAATAGCCTATAGAATATCCATTAGAACATCATAAACATGACACATCATAATTTTTCTGAATAATTATTCAAATAGGGAAGACGAGATTATTTAACATTAGTCGGCTATAATTTTTTACTGAATCAAGTGCTCCATGTTTGATTCGAGTATCATGGATGAAGAATGTTTCTATTTGGACAGGCTTAATTGTATTCAACTATAAGTTTTTGGTTTTCTGATCAAAAATAATAAACATGCCAACTGGAAACAAAACCAGTACCAGCATTGTCTGATAACCTCTTGTGTCATCTTGTTAGAAACAAAGAAATTTCAAAATGGGTCATTTCACGAAACAAATATATGGCAGACAGTGGAAGCCATTAAATATTTGACATTAATTAACAGTTGAGCTACCCAGAGGATAGATGAGTTCATATATTTGCATTCAAATAAAATCAATTGAAAGCCTGGTTTAGTAAGATTTTCATCATCTCACAATATTACAAGTCAGAGGAGTAAATTACTAAATTGCACCTTAATCTGAAAGGGATACATTTGAGAAATTCTAATCAAGATAACGCAAACCATTTGATCTCATACAAAGAATCCTAATAAGAGAGAGTGATCTTTGCACGAATGGAGGAATGTCAACCATGAAGTGAAGCATGTGAACAAAGTTGGGTTCAAGCATAGAAAGCGTAAATGTTTGTTTGCTTTCATCAAACAAGATTCATCTTTATTGCTTCTTCTGCTAAATGGATATATTATTCAGTAACTAGTCTTACAATCCAGTCACCTACCAACAAGATGTTGCTTCCGACACATAACTCCACCATGGAGAGCAATACAAGCATAATCGATATACTAACAGTGGAGTGTTGCTCCATCCATAGAAAATTTCAACATTTATGGTTTTTAGTATCATGTGAATGTAGAAACTTTAAAGAAAATCAAGGGTATATAACTTGAAAGAGCATAAGAGTTGAGACAATCTACTCATATAGCTCCGATATGTCTAATCGTTTAATATTTTGTGGTTGGGTGATCAGGTACATCAGATTGGTACCACCCACTAATCAGATATTTAATATAATAATATAACTTAAGTTTTAGTAACTTGCCCCTAGAATAACCAATTTGATAAATATCTTTTTCTCCATTCTCAAAACTTGCTACCTAATGTACAATGCAAACTGCAAAGTTCAAAGTATCATATACTTTCTATTACACAACTTTTCTTTGCATCTCTGCCAGTAATTTTAGCAACTATACACCTCTTAATGTTCTCATCATCTTATAACTTTTCAAGCTACAAATCTCTTCAAGATGTATGTCTACCTTCAAGGTTTATTATGATTCATCCTGTCACCCATCTCTTCAAGGGGTAGGTCTAGCTTCAGAATTTTGAAGAGTTTTTTCATTCACATCGTAGTGGCTGACTTGGATTTTATCATTATGGATACTTGCATATCATTATGCTTCTTTTACTATTCTAGTCAAAAAAAGGGTTTTCTGCTAAACAATTAACTAGTATTCTATACATTCAATACCAATATTCAATCTTCATTAAGAATACTAATGCTCTGTTTACTTGGGAGAGCGGAAAGTAAAACTAAGGAAAAGTTTCCGCAGTGGAAATCTTTCCGTTGTTTACTTCATTAAAATTTAAAGAGGGAAGAGAAATGTAATCCATCCGCGGATAGTTTTGGAATCAAAATCGATCATCTCAAAATCACATAACCAAGGTTATAGGGAATGAAACATAACTTAATGTTGTTTGGTTAACCTTAGATGATCAAAGAAAATCTTGTTTGTTTGGAGGTAATACTGTTTAATATAATATAATATAATATTTTACCATATTATCCATTAGTTTAAAATTAAAAATTATGATAGTATATGTTTATTTAAACTAAAAATTAAAAAGTAAGCTAATATTTTATATTAAATTTATTTAGTTTATCCTAATTATAATTTATTTTATTTAATAAAATTTTAATTAAAATACTAAATTAAAAAAATAAAATTATTTATCGACCGATCGTCACCGATCGTTCGCCGGCAGCCGGTCGCCGACCATTGCCATTGGTCACCAGTCGCCGGCCATTGCCGCTGGTCTCCGGTCGACGATCGTCGGCCGTCGGTCGCGATGGCGACCACCGACAGCCGGTCGTCGGCCTCCGATCATCGATCGTCAATAAGAGAATGATGAACAAGGTATTCCGAGCGCAAATGGGGAGAAATGTGGAAGTCTATGTCGACGACATCCTGATCAAGACGGCCCGAGCGGAAGAATTGGTCTCCGACGTTGAAGAAACCTGCCGAACATTGCGAAGATTCGGCATAAAGCTGAATCCGGCTAAATGCCTCTTTCGAGCTCGGAGCGGGAAATTCCTCGGGTACATTGTAACCGAGCGAGGAATTGAGGCCAACCCGAGCAAGGTCAAAACCATCTTGGACATGCCGGCCCCAAGGAACCTCAGAGAAGCTCAGAGGCTGACGGGGAGGATAACCGCTCTGTCCCGGTTCGTCTCCCGATCGGCCGAAAGAGATTTGCCGTTCTTCAAAACTCTGCGCCGAGCTACCAAATTCCAGTGGGATACTGAATGTCACAAGGCCTTCGAGGAATTAAAGATTTACCTGTCCGAGTTGCCCGTCCTAGCTCGGCCCGAGCCAGGGAAACATTGTATGTATACTTAGCAACCTCCGCTGACTCGGGTAGTATGGTACTGGCTCGGCAGGGAGAAGCTGAGCAAAAATCGGTGTATTTCTTCGCACACTTTTTGAAGGGAGCCGAGATCCGATACACGGCGCTCGAGAAATTGGCTTACGTCTTATTCATGGCAGCCCGGCGACTTCGACCTTACTTTCTGGCGCACCCCATCATTGTTCTAACTAATAGTAGCCTGGGTCGGGTGCTTACAAATCCCGAGACTTCAGGGCGTCTGATCAAATGGACAACTGAGCTCAGCGAATATGATATACGGTACCAACCCCGACCCGCCATCAAAGCAAGCCTTGGCCGATTTTCTCACTGAGTGGCATCCAGAGGAAGCCAGGAGTGCTTGGAAAATATATGTGGACGGGGCTTCTGCTCGGCAGGGAAGCGACATTGGAGTGCTAATGGTTTCCCTCGAAGAAGAACAACTGTATTTGTCCGTGCGGCTAGAGTACCGGGCAACCAACAATGAAGCAGAGTATGAAGCGCTTATTGCTGGGTTGCAGGCTGCTCGGCATGTAGGCGCTACTCGGGTGTTGTTGTATTCAGATTCACAGTTGGCCACGCAACAACTCGCCGGCAACTTTAAAGTCAACAGCAACCGACTCCAGGAGTACATAGATGCATATGAAAAACTAAAGGCTAGTTTCCATGAAGTGCAACTGCAGAAAATTCCCCGGGAGAACAACTTACGGGCAGATGAGTTAGCCAAGCTGGTTAGCGCGGTTGGATCTTGGGTAGTCTCCCAACCGGCTGGCCAAACTTTGTTGGTCATGCAGATCGAACAACAAGCCGAGCTGGAATTAGAAACAGACTGTAGGACACCCCTAATCGTTTATCTGATGCACGACACACTACCGCCCCGACAGGGAACATGCCCGGATCCTCTGAAAGCGGGCGGCGCAATCTACCTGGTCGGCGATGTCTTGTACAAGAGATCCTATGCCCGGACACTGCTAAAGTGCTTGGGCAATGACGATGCGGACTATGTACTTAGAGAGGTCGACATGAGAGTTTGCAACAACGACCACGAGGGAAGAGCCACTGCGCGGAAAGCCTTGCTCGCCGGATATTATTGGCCGACTTTGCTAAAAGACGCCGACCGGTTGGTATCCACCTGCATTTCTTGCCAAACAGACCAGAATCTTCCGCACCGGCCGGTCATGCTGATGAAGGCATCCAAGGCCTCCTGCCCTTTCGATTAATGGGGGAATGGACATCGTGGGACATTTCCCAATGGCGCCGACCCAGAAGAGATTCCTGCTAGTAGCTGTGGATTATTTTTCCCAAATGGATTGAAGCCGAGGCGCTAGACCGGATAACCGAGCAAGTGGTCATCAAATTCCTGTGGCAGAATATCTTGTGTAGGTATGGGATACCTCGTAAGCTGGTTTCAGACAATGGCCGCCAGTTCCAAGGCAAGAAGATCAAAGATTGGTGCTCGGCATACGACATCCAGAAGTCTTTCACCTCCGTGGCCTACCCGCAAAGCAACGGGCAAGCGGAGGTCACCAACAGAGAAATATTGAAGGGGCTAAAGACAAAGCTAGACCACGTGGAACCACTTGGGTGGAAGAACTGCCTACTGTCTTGTGGGCTAATAGAACCACACCAAAGGAAGGAACTGGGCACACGCCGTTCCAACTCGTGTATGGCAGTGAGGCAGTGGTACCTGTCGAGGTCGGATGTGAGTCCGATCGGCGGAGGAGTTATGACAAAGGAAATGAAGAAAGAAGACGGCTAGAGCTGGATCTGGTAGAGGAGATCAGAGACAAAGCAGCCGCTCGGATGTTTTCGTACAAGCAGCGAATGAAGCAAAGATCGGGCGCATATTAAACCAGTCGGCGAGGTCAGTAAGCTGCAACCCCAGTGGGGAGGGTCATTCAAGGTAGTTCAAAAGCTGCAGTCGGGCGCATATTATCTGGAAGACGAATAGGGAAAAAGGCTGAACTGACCATGGAGTGCCGTTCACTTGCAGCCTTACCGAGAGCCTTAATGGCATGTATTTCCCAATGTAACATCGGCCCCCTATAGTATAGTAAAAGGCTCGTATTCATGGGCAGGTGGGCCATTCACCAGCACCCGCTGTCTCTTGGCCCCGATCGGGCGTAGCTGCTACGTCCACCACGGTCGGGCCAGAGCAGCGTCCAGGCTCTCGCTCTCGAAAGTTATAAGTGAGCATGCTCTCACGATTTTACCTGGTTTGGTCAACCGGTCGGACGCGTGGCTCTACACGCTAAAGATCGGACCAACCAGAAGCCTGATTTGGTTACCCAGTCGGACGCGTGGCTGTCCACGCTAAAGATCGGCCCAACCCGAAGCCTGGTTTGGTCACCCGGTCGGACGCGTGGCTCTCCCACGCTAAAGATCGGCCCAACCCGAAGCCTGGTTTGGTCACCCGGTCGGACGCGTGGCTGTCCACGCTAAAGATCGGACCAACCAGAATCCTGGTTTGGTCACCCGGTCGGACTCGTGGCTGTCCACGCTAAAGATCGGCTTAACCGAAAGCCTGGTTTGGTCACCCGATCGGACGTGTGGCTGTCACGCTAAAGATCGGCCAAACCGGAAGCCTGGTTTGGTCACCCGGTCGTACGCGTGAGTGTGCACGCTAAAGATCGGCCTAACCGGAAGACTGGTTTAGTCACCCGGTCGGACGCGTGGCTGTCCACACTAAAGATCGGACCAACCGGAAGCCTGGTTTGGTCACCCCTCGGACGCCTGGCTGTCAACGCTAAAGATCTGCCCAACCGGAAGCCTAGTTTAGTCACCCGTCGGACGTGTGGCTGTCCACGCTAAAAATCGGCCCAACCCGAAGCCTGGTTTGGTCACCCGGTCGGACGCGTGACTGTCCACGCTAAAGATAGGACCAACCGCAAGCCTGGTTTGGTCACCCGGTCGGACGCGTGGCTGTCCACGAATAAAGATCGGCCCAACCGGAAGCCTGGTTTGGTCACCCGGTCGGACGCGTGACTGTCAACGCTAAAGATCGGCCCAACCAAAAGCCTGGTTTGGTCACCCGGTCGGACGCGTGGCTGTCCCGCTAAAGATCGGCCCAACCGGAAGCCTGGTTTGGTCACACCGGTCGGACGCGTGGCTGCCCACACTCCATTGCAGCGGCCAGCCGGATGACTATCCACCTACTTCACAGCAAGCTCTCCTACCCGGATCGGATCCTCGAGCGGACGCGTGGCGGCCCACGCTCCAAAGGAATCGAACCGACTGAATGTCCAATTCTTGCTCGACGATTTGCGAGTGGGCAGGCTCCCGCACATCACATTTGGCTCGGCCTACATCATAGCTGAGCGAACGAATAAATGACTCCGTCCCAGGTAATTAGAGTCGACCCGGGTCCAGTCAGGCGAGT
>JAGFNQ010007487.1:0-15916 GCA_024364735.1 Boesenbergia rotunda
GGGGACTGACACAAACAGACCATGTCCTGAACCAAGTGGGTATAAGATGGTGAAGGGAATGGGGGCACGATTCATTAGAGCTGCTGAAGTGTTTCGAAATTACTTCTGAGGTCAAACCGTTGATCTTTCGATTAATTGGGGTCATGATGTACTACTAGGTGTCACTCATGACCGTTCTATAATTGGTTAATTATAGACGGCCAACATAAATCGAAAGCCTATTTAGTCACACGCACTACGAGTAATCCGAGGATTTAAAACGAGTTGAAAATTGGATTTTCCAATCAAGAGAAATAAGTCGAATCTGAGTTAATCAGAGGCGCAACGGAAACTTAAAATGGCTAAGTCTTTTGAAGGCTTATTGGGCGAATTAAATGAGTTTAATTCGCGATCGGTTCGGCTCGGTTTGGCCGGCCAAAGAGGGTGTTAACCCCCTTTGGTTTGCCGGCCATTAAAAGGGATAAAACCAATTTATTTAGTTTAATTAATAAAATAAATCTAGCGTGATTTGTTTATAAATTATGGATAAATAAATTTGTGTAAAGAAATTATATAAATAAATTTATAGAAATTTATTCTTTTATGGAAATTAAAATGATCCATGAAATGGTTTATTTTAATTTTATAAAATCAATTATGAATTGATTTTTCCATAATAAGAAAGTTTATAAATTTCTTATAAAATTTATTCCATAATAAAAGGAGAGAAGGTATTTGTTTTATTATAAAGTTAGTTATAATAAAACTAGGTTTAAACGGAATAATTAATAAGAGAATTTATAGGATAAATTTCTTATGAAAAATTCCGTTAAAGAGAGACTTGGCAAGGGAAAGGCTACTATATAAAGGAACCAAGGCTAGCCTTGAATTTCAATCAATTGAGTAATCAAGAGATTAGTAGCTCCCTCTCTCTCTCTCTCTTATTCTCTCCCTCTCTTCCCCTTAGGGCCGGCGCCCCTCATCCCCTCCCTAGGGCCGGCGCACCTCCCTCGCCTTCAAGGAGTTGGCGTGAGCAACCATCACCAAGAAGGAGCCGAAGAAGAAGAAGAAGAAGAAGCGGATCGCATCTCCTCCCTTCTCGGAATTTAGATTCCGTTTCTTTGGTGGTTAGTTTCCTTTCTTCTCTCTTGATCTTCTAGTTGTGCCTTTAGAGAATCTAGTAGTTCTCGTCGGCACAAAACTCGTGACTTTGCGAAGTCATCCCAAAGAGAACTCGGCGTGGACGCGAATAGAGGCGGAGCTTCCAAGGGACGCTACGGTTGGATCTCGTTCCTTACTTCGGGTTACGCGAGATACTTAGTAAATTAGTTTACTTTTCCGCAAAGTTTTAATTTATGATCATGTCAACACATCATAAGGTTGAATGCTAGATACGTGGTTAAAGTAATTTGAGAAATTATTTTATGCTAATTCTTTCGCTACACGTAAAAATTTAAAATTTTACGAACCCGTATCCTTGTCAACATGCACCCGGTCCCAACACTATCATGGGCTAGAGGAATGGCTGCTTATCCATACCTTTTATATTGGGTTGTCCTATCCCAACAAGACCCGGTTAGACCTGGCCATCAGAGGGTCCTTGATGAACAAGACCCTCGATGAAGCTTGTGATTTGATTGATCTGGTGATCAATAATCTAAATGGATGGTTAGGAGAAGGCTTGCTTACTCCTCCACTTGGGGCCACTAGAGTATAAGGCAATGAAGATTCTGGATTGTAAGGGATAATAGAGGAGCCTTTGCCCCCGGTGTAGTGCACCATTGAGGCAAATGATAGAAAATTTGGTTGTACCAGAAGAGATAGAACCCGCCAAGAGGAATTGGACACCACTTCAACCTCGGATTGTGAACAAGCGATGGCAATCGAGCCAGATACTAGTATGCGTAAGATTTCGGCACCACAGGTGGAGTTAAAGCCGCTGCTTGCAACTTTAAGATATAAATTTTTTAGGCCAAATTCCACCTTGCCGGTGATAGTGAATGTGAATTTGAACTAGGGTGAGACAAGAAAATTATTGAAGATACTAAGTATGTATAGGAAGGTGATAGGATACACCATTGATGACATTAATGGAATCAACCCTTCCCTATGCATGCATCGAATCCTCCTTGAAGATGCTCACAAGTGCTCTATGGAACACCACTAAAGACTAAATCACAATTTGAAGGAAGTGGTTAGAAAGAAAGTACTTAAATTCTTTGACGCGGGGATTATATATCCTATATCCAACAACCCATGGGAGAGCCAGTGCATGTAGTTCCAGAGAAAGGGGGATAATGGTTGTCAATGTTAGTGATATGAGAGAAGTGTCCTAAGGCAATCGCCTTATGATTGTAATCATTTATTTTAATAAATGAATATTCACTATTTGAGTATACATGTTTGTGTATTTGATTGAGATCTTAAACTCATTTACTGAATGCCCGCAATACAATTCACAGCATGAGAGAATTTGTGATGAATTCACAACTAGTGATTATCTCTACATGTGCAATTGTGAAGTATTGAAATTGTCCCTAGTCGATGAATTGATAAATACGGACACTATCAATTCTGTTAATACTAGCATGAGTTATTCTCTAATTAGCTGATTCTCACTGGCTGGTGACATTGAGATGTCCGGAGATAAACTTGAATGCTAGTTAAGGGAACTAGTTCATTGGAGTGATTGGCTGTAAAACTTCATATGGTAGTCTACATATAGATATGTCAGTGAAGTTCTTACTGAAGCTTAAGTGCGATGTGTTAGTGATATGAGAGAAGTGTCCTAAGGCAATCGCCTTATGATTATAAACATTTATTTTAATAAATGATAATTCACTATTTGAGTATACATGTTTGTGTATTTGATTGGGATCTTAAACTCATCTACTGAATGTCCGCAATATAATTCACAACATAAGAGAATTTGTGATGGGATCACAACTAGTGATTATCTCTACATGTGCAATTGTGAAGTATTGAAAATATCCCTAGTCGATGAATTGATAAAAACGGACACTATCAATTCTATTGAGACTAGCATGGGTTATTCTCTAATCAGCTGATTCTCACTGGCTGGTGACATTGGGATGTCCGGAGATAAACATGGATGCTAGTTAAGGGAAATAGTTCATTGGAGTGACTAGCTGTAAGACTTCATATGGTTATCTATACAGATATGTCAATGAAGTTCTTACTGCAGCTTAAGTGCGATGTTCCTTTGACTTGCGGTGTTCAAGTCATCTTGGTCATGGAGACTTATACTTTAACATCTTAAGCAAGCATCTCCAAGGAGGTGTGGACCCAGGATGATTGGGTATAAGCCGAAGTGCTCGAAGATGTTTGAACAGCCTACAAAGGATTCACCACTCCTTACGAGGAGATGTATACCCAGGCCTATTGTCGGATTGTTACTCAAAGCCTCTGGCCAGAGCATATCATGTTTAGAGTGTGAGTCTCTTAAATACATGAGAGTAATTAGAAATCCAAAGGACGAGAAAGACATTACTTGGGCTAGGTGTGACGTAGTCAGTCTAGTGGGGACTGACACAATCAGACCATGTCCTGAACCAAGTGGGTATAAGGTGGTGAAGGGAATGGGGCATGATTCATTAGAGCTGCTGAAGGGTTTCGGAATTCTTTCTGAGGTCAACCGTTGATCTTTCGATTAATTGGGGGGTCATGATGTACTACTAGGTGCCACTCATGACCGTTCTATAATTGGTTAATTATAGATGGCCAACATAAATCGAAAGCCTATTTAGTCACACGCACTACGAGTAATCCGAGGGATTTAAAACGAGTTGAAAATTGGATTTTTCGATCAAGAGAAATAAGTCGAATCTGAGTTAATCAGAGGCGCAATGGAAGCTTATAATGGCTAAGTCTTTTGAAGGCTTATTGGGCGAATTAAATGAGTTTAATTCGCGATTGGTGTGGCTTGGTTTGGCCGGCCAACGAGGGTGTCAAACCCCTTTGGTTTGGCCGGCAATCACTTGGGGAATAAACCAATTAATTTGGTTTAATTAATAAAATAAATCTAGCGCGATTTGTTTTATAAATTATGGATAAATAAATTTGTGTAAAGAAATTTATATAAATAAATTTATAGAAATTTATTCTTTTATGGAAATTAAAATGATCCATGAAATGGTTTATTTTAATTTTATAAAATCAATTATGAATTGATTTTTCCATAATAAGAAAGTTTATAAATTTCTTATAAAATTTATTCCATAATAAAAGGAGAGAAGGTATTTGTTTTATTATAAAGTTAGTTATAATAAAACTTGGCTTAAACGGAATAATTAATAAGAGAATTTATAGGATAAATTTCTTATGAAAAATTCCGTTAAAGAGAGACTTGGCAAGGGAGAGGCTACTATATAAAGGAACCAATGGCAAGCCTTGAATTCCGAATTGAGTAATCAAGAGATTAACTCTCTCCCTCTCTCTCTTATTCTCTTCCTCCCATTCTCCTTCCCACCTAGGGCCGGCGCCCCTTAGCTTACCCTAGGGCCGGCGCCTCCTCTTCGTAGGGCCGGCCCACCTCCTTCTCCAAGGGTTGCCGTGGGTTGCCATCACCAAGAAGAAGCGAAACAAGAAGAAGAAGAAGCGGATCACGACTCCTCTCTTCCCGGAATTTTGATTCCGTTTCTTGTTGGTTAGTTTCCATTCTTTTCTCTTGTTCTTCTAGTTGTGCCTTTAGAGAATCTAGTAGTTCTCGTTGGCACAAAACTCGTGACTTTGCGAAGTCATCCCGAAGAGAACTCGGCGTGGACGCAAATAGAGGTGAAGCTTCTAAGGGACGCTACGGTTGGATCTCGTCCCTTACTTCGAGTTACGCGAGGTAATTAGTAAACTAGTTTACTTTTCCGCAAAGTTTTAATTTATGATCATGTCAACACATCATAAGGTTGCATGCTAGATACGTGGTTAAAGTAATTTGAGAAATTATTTTATGCTAATTCTTCCGCTGCACGTAAAAATTTAAAATTTTACGAACCCGTATCCTTGTCAACATGCACCCGGTCCCAACACGAAGTTCCTTTGACTTGCGGTGTTGATCAAGTCATCTTGGTCATGGAGACTTATACTTTGACATCTTAAGCAAGCATCTCCAAGGAGGTGTGGACCCAGGATGATTCGGTATAAGCCGAAGTGCCCGAAGATGTTTGAACAGCCTACAAAGGATTCACCACTCCTTGCGAGGAGATGTATACCCGAGGCCTATCGTCGAATTGTTACTCGAAGCCTCTGGCCAGAGCATGACATGTTCAGAGTATGAATCTCTTAAATATATGAGAGTAATTAGAATCCGTAGGACGAGAAAACGTTACTTGGGCTAGGTGTGACGTAGTCAGCCTAGTGGGGGCTGACATACATAGACCATGTCCTGAACCAAGTGGGTATAAGATGGTGAAGGGAATGGGGCACGATTCATTATAGTTGCTGAAGGGTTTCAGAATTGTTTCTGAGGTCAACCGTTGATCTTTCGATTAATTGGGGATCATGATGTACTACTAGGTGCCACTCATGATCGTTCTATAATTGATTAATTATAGACGGCCAACATAAATCGAAAGCCTATTTAGTCACACGCACTACGAGTAATCCGAGAGATTTAAAGCGAGTTGAAAATTGGATTTTCCAATCAAGAGAGATTATGTTTGGTTGAGCCAAACGATAAGTCGAATCTGAATTTTTCAGAGATGCATCGGAAGCGTAAAATGGCTAAGTCTTTTAAAGACTTAATAGATGAATTAAATAAGTTTAATTCATTGGGGCTTGGCTTGGATGGGTCGGCCAAAGAGGGCCTCCATCCTCTTTGTTTGGCCGGCCACAACAAAGGGAGAGAACCAAGTTTTTGGTTTAATTTATAAAATAAACCAAGTGTGGTTTGTTTTATAAAATTATGGATGATATAAATTTTTTATATAATAAACCAAGGTTTGGTTTATTTTTCATAGAAATTAAAATGAACCATGGATTGGTTTATTTTATAAAATCAATCATGGATTGCTTTACCATGATAAGGAAATTTATTCTATAAGAGAGAAGAGACTTGATTGATTTTTATCATGAATTAAAATATGATTTTAACCATGATATAAAATCAAACTTGGCATGATGGAATAAGTTATTCCATATTTGAGAGGCTTGATGGTTGAGAGGCCGATATATAAAGGACCCAAGGCAAGGCTTGGGTGATAATCATAGAGATGAAGGCATAGGCTCTCTCTCTCTCTTTCTCTCCTTCTCTTCTCCCCTTCTTGCCGTGCGCCAACTAGCCCCAAGAAGGAGCACTAGCCGGTGGTTAGTCTTCCGACTTCTCTCTTGGTTTTTCTGTTAGATCGAGAGAACCGATAGAGGGGGGTGAATATCGGAAATCGTTCGAATTTTAGGATTAGAGCAGTTACGCAGCGGAATAAAATAATCAAACGCAAACACAGTAATTTTTACTTGGTTCGGAGCCTAGGTCGACTCCTACTCCAAGGCCCACGGTCGTTGACCGTTTACTTTGGGCAATTCTATATGAGGCGCAATAATAGTTTTCAAAGATTGATTTACAAATGCAGCACAGTAAACTTAACAATTAAAAAGAGGCTCTTCTTTTACCGACGTCCGATGTAGGTTGTCTTTTTTGGAGCAGCGGGACGTCGTCGGCTCGAGTTGGGAGGTTTCCGGAGCGAGGCGCAAGAGCAGAAGAGCGTAGAAGCGTTGATTGAGAGTGTTGTATGAAGCTTGGGGTCGAGGGCCCTTTATATAGGGCATGGGGGCGCCCCCCACGTGGCGGTCGATCCGTCTCCAGCGCGGTCAACATCTGATCCCTTCAAAATCGGGATCAGGTTTGACCGGGGCACCCGGAGCGCTCGGGGCGCCCGCATTGATCGGGTCAAGCCTTCATCCTTTTGGCTTCGCGAGGGTGTGCTTCGGCAGCTGGCCCTGGGGGCGCCCGCTGTAGCGGCCCGCCTTCTCCTGCCTTAGACGGATCGTTACTTCTGTCTACTTCTCTACTCTAATGCACGACTAAAGAATGCGGAAATCTTTTTTTTTCTTCTCAATTTAAATCTATCTATGATATACTAACTCTAATAGTCATGCATGATACCATGTCACACTTTCTTCCTCAAAAACTCCTAAGATGAAACTTATTGAAACTTGCCTCGCCCAACTCCACTTTCGGGTATCAGTCGACTGATACTATATCAGTCGACTGATAAGCCTGAAAACAGAATTTTCAAATTTCGGCACTTGCTTCAAAACTCCACCAAACCTATACTTTCGAGCCAAATAGAATCATGACACCATTTCTATACTCTAGGCCAGTTTTCCAATCAATTTAGCCAATCAAAATGAATCCATAAACTTGTAATTAGGACTTTTGCGGAAGAAGATAAGCTATTCAAGGTTATATGAACTTTAACAATAAAGTTTGTACCAATCTTGACTCCTATGCATTCATAACACCAAATACATGTTCTATAGCCTTGCTAAAGCATTATGAAATGTGAATGCAACTCTTCTAAACATATTTAAGCAATAAAACTTGATTCAAAGAGAAATTAATACTATCTTGGCACATGTATCTATATTTCTAACAAAGTATCAATATTTCCAACTACTCACACTTCTACTCATCCAATGCCATCATAAGGATATATATGCTAAATGAAATGACATGAAATCTTCACCCTAAGAAATTGAGCATGTAAAACTATTCAAAGCTTAAATGTTCGCTAAACTCCAAAAAGCAAGAACTTGAAATTTGAATAAACTATAACATTGTAATTCAAATAACTAAATTGTCTCGTCTCAAAGATCTCTCCAAAATCAGCCACCACACACACTTTACTCAGCACCGCCTCGTCGCCTTCCTTCAGAATTGCTTGCCTTTACCTTTATCTGCAGTAAGAGGAAATGCAACTAGTAAGCAAAAAGCTTAGTAAGTACTATCTAGCTCACAAAATTTCGAAATGTGCAAACATGCTTTTTGAACAATATGAAAATCATATGAGATACTTATATGCTTGAAAGAAAACTGAACTAAACATGTATAACTCAAAACATGCATACTCAAGCATTAATAAATCTCAACTTTCTTTTCTTGGCTCAACTTGAAACTTTAGTTATTCTTTAACTTTTTGAAAACTCTTTAAACTTTAGAAACTTTGCTAAAGCATATACTTGAAAATAATAATCACTTGGATCCACTGAAGACGTAAGTACCATCTCATATGCGCGTTCCCTAAAAGGTTGGGGTAGCGAGCCACCAATCCTAATAGAGCAGACCTTGGTCTACCAGGGCCAAGACCTTGGAATTGGACACCTGGATTTCTTTAACGACGCCCTTGGACGCCGGGTACTGGCCTTAGAAAATAAAATAGCTTTTCTTTCTTTTCTTTCTTATCTGTAAATGCCTTGGCATTTTCTCGAGCACCTTGCGTGCTAAAATCCCTAAGTCTTGACTTTTGGGGATTTCTTAAGGCCTTGGCCTTTTCTTTTCTTATCTTTATCTTCTCTTTTCTTTTCTCATGACTTTCTTAGGCCTAATCTCATATAGGGTGCTTAATCAACTTATACAAACATATAATGAACTAATATCACATGCCAAAAATCATAAACTAAAGAAACTATCTCTTTTAAAACTTTTAAAGGAAATTCTCGCGGAAAAATCGCCTCTTACTGCAGGTGAGCAGTACTTACATTGATATCTTGGACTTACAACCAAGAACGACGTCGAAGGTTCGGGAGAAACTTGAGATCTCGGAGAATTCTTCGCGCCTACGCGTTCCTCTCGTCGCGGGGATCCCGAATATAGGAATATCTCTCGGAGGAGAGTCTTGGCCGGCCCTCTAGGCCTTGGTGTGGTGTCGCCCAAGAGAGGAGAGGGGAAAGGAGTCGGCGCAAGGTGTTGGGCGAGGGAGAGAAAGGGTTTAGGTTGAGAGAAAATAAAATTTCTCTCTTTAATTATCTATTTATACTTATGGGGCGAATTTACCTAACTATACCTTATCTATTGTTTCGCCCAGTTTATTTCAACAAAACCAACCAGTTCAGCTGGTCACGCGCGCGCCTGGTCTCGTGCTGGTCGCGGGTTCGGACCCCCTGCTGCCCTTAAACGTTTTTCCTTTTTTAAAAATACTAAACGGACTCGGACAATTCCATAAAAATATTCTAAAAATTTCTAAAAATATCTAGAATATTTCTAAACCATTTTTAAATAATTCTAAGGACTTTAAGAACTAAAAATGGGAATTTTGGGGCGTTACACCCGCGACAGGCGGGCCGCCCGCGACAGGCGGGCCGCCCGCGACAGGCGGGCCGCCCGCGACAGGCGGGCCGCCCGCGACAGGCGGGGCGCCCGGAGCATCCGGGGCGCCCCGACATATAACTGTCGAGGCATGTTTTCGCTCCTGCTAACTTGGGTTAACCTTGGGGGCGCCCGGAACATCCGGAGCGCCCTGCTCAGCTTCTGCCTCACTCCTTTGAGGCTCTCTGAGCTGCAGATACTCAGTCCTTCGGTCCTGCATCCAGGGTTAGTCCAACAAGCAGTATTATATTATTATTTTATACAGCCTTAGCTGTCTTGGTTCTGACTTTGGGTCTCCAAAATGGAATCCTAGGTCGAACCGCCACCTACTGTTCCCTCGACGGGGAACGCGTCCTCACCTACTCCTCTCGGGAGAATTTACCTGATGCCAACCATTCCTTTGGTTGGACTTTTGCCTGGCGGTACTTTGCCAGGTCTTGGATGCCGAGCTGTCCTTCGCCCGGTGCCTAGCATTCCTTCGCTAGGGCTTCAGTCCCAGGCTGTCCTTCGCCTGACACCTAGCAGTCCTTCGCTAGGGCTTCTTACACTGGCATTCCTTCGCCAGTGCCTAGCATTCCTTCGCTAGGGCTTTTTACCCTGGCATTCCTTCGCCAGTGCCTAGCAGTCCTTCGCTAGGGCTTTGTACCCTGGCATTCCTTCGTCAGGTGCCTAGCAGTCCTTCACTAGGGCTTTGTATCCTGGTAGTCCTTCGCCAGGTGCCTAGCAGTCCTTCGCTAGGGCTTTGTATCCTGGAATTCCTTCGCCAGGTGCCTAGCAGCCCTTCGCTAGGACTTTTCCTGCACACTCAGTGAATATTGTTAGATCACAAACAAACTTAACTTTGAATCCTTTGCCAATATCAAAACAAGGATCGATATGGTGCTTCCTGCACCAACATTTTCTCGTCGCGTTCTCAGAGAATCTAGTAGTTCTCGAGAACACGAAACTCGTGGCTTTGCGAAGTCATCCTGAAGATACTCGGCATGGATGCGAATAGAGGCGGAGCTTCGAAGGGACGCTTACGATTGGATCTCGTCCCTTCCTTCGAGTTACGCGAGGTAATATATAAATTAGTTTACGTTTCTGCAAAAATTTTAAATATATGATCATGTCTACACAAGATAAAATTGCATGCTTAGATGTGTGGTTAAATGATTTAGAGAAATTATTTATGCTAAACCTTCCGCTGCACGTAATTAATTTTGAAATTATGAACCCGCATCCATGTCAACATGCACCCGGTCCCAACAGTGGGATCAGAGCCGAGGTTTGTGTTCGACATAATCATATAATTGTTTTGCGGAAAGCTTTATCATGATCTCAATTTTGAAAAATTTTCAATTATGGAAACTTTCCAATTATGGTAAAATTTCGATTTAGGAATTTCAAAGTTTGGAAATCCTCATGAAATTTCGCAAACTTTTGAAATATCTCTATTTGTGAAATTTTATGATAATTGTGAAAACTTTCCATTTTTGGAAATTTCCTATTTTGGAAATTTTCTAATTTTGGAAAAACGTAAGTTTTCTTTGTACCAGAAACTTACAATTATTCTGAAAACCTTTTATTTTTGAAAACTTTCCATTTATGAAAAGCTCGCAATTTTGGGCACTTTCTTTCAAGAAAGTCTAGACAAATTATGGGAATATTAATTGGCATTTAAATTTATAATTGGAAATTAAATTATTTATAAAATTCTTTATTTTAGATTGAGCCTTGGGGAGCCGTCCAATTTAAAGTTAGTTGTTATAATTAAATTTCCTAAATTGAATTTAAATTGTCAAATGTTTAATTTGGATTAAGCTTCGGGGAGCCATCCAAATTAAGTTATTGATATTAATTTTCCATAAATAAAATATGTGATCAAATCTTGGAAATTTTTGAGGTGATTCTCAAACGATAATTTTCTTATTTGATTTATGAGGTGATGCTCTTACATATTATTGTCTCCAAAATTAATTAGGAAAATTGTTTCCTATAGAGTATTTTTCCTTAAATAAGATTTTCATGAAAATAATATGTGGTTGAATTAAGGGAATCTGTCTCTTAATTTAATAAGATTTGATTTAGAGAAATCAAAGTCTTAAACATATTATTTCCGAAATTGATTATGATAATTTAGGAAATTATTTTCCAAAATAATTCCTTAAATAAAGTATGAAATTAGAATTAGGAAATTCGGTTCCTAATTCAATTAATGAGACTTGATAAATTAAGTCACATACATACTTTATTAAGGAAATCGTTAGAACATGACATAATTATATGTCATGAATGTGCATAAAAGAAAAGGATGAGACCCAAAACCCCTTACAAAATATTAAGGCCAACACCTTCCATTAATATGGTTAGAACCGGAGTTTTGTTTCTCATTTGGGTTGATGGACACATCCATGCCCGGCTTGAACCTCAACATGTTCAAACCATGGAATTAGTTTATGATTAATATAGTTGGAGTCAGAGGTCAATCCTTAGTTTTGGTTGTTGGACACATCCAAGCCTGACTAAACGGTTGAATGAGCTCCAACCATATTAAAACTATTTCTTGATTAATGGGTCAGCCTTAAGCTTGGAGCATCGAATTGTTGTGCCACAGCCAAGGTCGATGTAAAGAGAGGTGCAGTTGGGTGCTATGTATATTGTTGCATACTTGTTAATGAGTTAACAACCCAATGATTTATGCAAACATTCAATTAGTTGATAGCATAATGTGATAGTTACATATGTATAATATGTAATCGGTATAATTACCTACCTTCATAGCTAAGAATAACTTGATGGACTCTAGCCATGGTTGTTCTTATCTATGGTTGGATATCAACCTATTTGGAGATGTTCCTACGATCTCCCGAATTGATAAAAAGGGTTATTCAATTCGAAAAATAAATAGAATTTAATTAATGTATATTGATGCATTTTTTATCATTCTCATCACATAACCTCAATTTGTATTTCTAGGATAATCACATGATCATGTCTTCTCTGAATTTGCGTTCCATTTTGGACATCAATAAGCTGACTGGGCCAAACTTCATGGACTGGCTTTGAAACCTGAGGATAGTCCTCAAGGCAGAAAAGCTTGCTTATGTCCTTGAAGAACAACTTCCCAACCATCCTCCTAAAGATGCAACTCCAGACCAGTTAGTAGCCTATCAGAAACATGTGACCGATTCTGAACTTGTGAGTTGCATCATACTGGCCGCTATGGTACCTGAGCTACAAAAGCAGCATGAGCATATGGATGCTCATACCATCGTCTTCCATCTTCATGAGATGTTTGACGAGCAGCCGAGATCTGAAAGGTTTGAGGTCTCTAGACTCCTCTTCACCTCTTAGATGCAGGAAGACACTTCTGTTTCACAGTTTATGTTGAATATGTTGGGGTACATTAAGCGACTAGGTACACTCGGATTTGCAATGGATCACAAACTAAGTATTGACTTAATTCTGCATTATTTGCCCAAGAGTTACTCACAGTTTGTGATGAACTATCGGATGAACAAACTGGAGACTACCATTCCTGAGTTGCTTAACCTGCTGAAGACTGTAAAGCCTTCTGTAAAGCAGGATCAGAAGACGGTACTATTAGTTGGTTCCTCAAAGAAAGGCTCTAAGAGGAAGCCCAAAGAACAAAATAAGGGAAGGAAGAAAAAGGGCAAAAAGATTGAAAATGCACCAAAAGGCACTTTCCATCACTGCGGCAAGGAGGGCCACTGGTGAAGAAACTGCAAGGTTTATCTTGAGTCCTTGAAGAAGAAGGCATCCGATACCCCATCCTCTTCAGGTATCTTCGTTATTGAATGTTACTCTATTTCCTCGGACACCTGGGTACTTGATACTGGGTGTAGCTCACATATATGTAATGACATACAGGGGCTAAGGAATAGAAGAAGACTCGTCAAGGGAGAAGTGAATTTGCGAGTTGGAAATGGAGCAAAGATTGATGTTGTTGCCATCGGAACATATTTGCTAAAGCTCCCTATTGGACTTGTCTTAGAATTGGATAATTGTTATTTTGTTCCTTCGTTAATAAAGAACATTGTATCTATTTCATGCTTGAATGAAAAGGGTTATCATTTAACTTTTAGTAACAATTATTGTTACATAACTTTAAATGATGTTCTTTATGGGACCGAAACTTTATGCAATGGTATCTACACGTTAGATTTATCCGGCGACGTTTTCAATATCGAAGTTAGCAACAAATGTGCTCGAATAGATAATCAAATAGACTCATATATGTGACATTGTCGTCTTGGCCATTTGAACCTGGTTCATTTGATACATATGAATCATGCTTAAAAGGCAAGATGACCAAATTACCCTTTTTCGAAAAAGTTAAACCAGTGAGAGAATTGCTTGGTCTAATACATACTAATGTATGTGGACCAATGTCAACTCTTGCACAAGGAGGCTATAGCTACTTCATTACCGTTATCGATGATCACTCACGATTCGGGTATGTGTTCTTAATGAAACACAAATCTGAAGCTTTTGATAAATTCAAAGAGTTCAGAAGTGAAGTAGAGAAACATCTTGACAAAAGTATTAAGATACTTCAATCCGATCGGGGTGGTGAATACTTAAGTCAAGAGTTTCAAGATTATCTTAGGCACAATAGGATATTGTCTCAATGGACTCCGACATATACACCACAGCATAATGGTGTATCTGAGAGGCGTAACCGAACCTTGATGGACATGGTTAGATCTATGATGAATCATGCAACTCTTCCAAAATCCTTTTGGGGCTATGCGCTTAAGACAGCTGTTTACTTACTAAACAGAGTCCCGACCAAGGTAGTCTCTACTACTCCATATGAGACGTGGAATAGTAAGAAACCTCATTTATCTCACCTAAAGATATGGGGTTGTCCTGCTTATGTAAAGCGGACTGTATCAGACAAATTGGATGCTAAGTCTGATAAATGTCTATTTATTGGATACCCTAAGGAAACGAAAGGTTACCAATTCTATCATCCCTTGGAACAAAAGGTGTTTGTTTCAAGGCATGCTGTATTTCTAGAAAAGAATTTCTTTTACAAGAAAATAGTGGGAGTAGCATTGAACTTGAAGAAGTTCAAGAAACTCCAATAGACATTACAGAGACACCTAGTCTAGACCCACAACCAATAACTCATAATGATGAACTATCAGTTGAACCTAAAACAACACCACTTCTTCGTAGGTCTGATAGGACACGCAATATTCCAGAGAGATACGGATTTCTCATAAGTGAATCGAACGACGTGTTACTCATTAACGATGACGAACCTATCAGTTATGAAGATATTCTGAAAAAATCAGAAAGGGATAAATGGCTTGAAGCCATGAAGCCAGAAATGGATTCTATGTACGAAAATCAAGTATGGGACTTGGTTAACCCACCTGAAGGGATTAAGCTCATAGGGTGCAAGTGGTTTTTCAAGAAGAAAATCGACATGAAAGGTAATGTTGTTACCTTTAAGGCTAGATTAGTGGCAAAAGGATATCATCAGAAACAAGGAATTGATTATGACGAAACCTATTCGCCAGTAGCTATGCTTAAATCCATTTGGATGCTCCTGGCCATAGCAGCTCATTATGATTATGAGATATGGCAAATGGATGTGAAAACAGCTTTCCTTAATGGAAACCTGCTTGAGGATGTATACATGATACAACCTGAAGGTTTCACATCGGTTAATAAAACCAAAGTATGCAAGCTTCGACGATCCATATATGGACTAAAGCAAGCATCCAGGAGCTGGAACATCCGTTTTGATGAGACAATCAAAGAGTTTGATTTCTCACAAAATCCTGACGAACCTTGTGTGTACAAGAAGGTTAGTGGGAGTGCAGTCGTATTCCTAGTGTTATATGTCGATGACATATTACTTATAGGAAACGATATATCAGTCTTACAGTCAGTTAAAATTTGGTTGTCCAAAACTTTCTCCATGAAAGACCTGGGAGAAGCAACCTATATCCTTGGGATTAGAATCTATAGAGATAGATCAAAATGGTTGCTTGGTCTTTCGCAGTCTACATATATAGACCGAGTGCTAGAAAGGTTTAGCATGTCGGAATCCAAGAAAGGTTACCTTCCCATCAGGCATGGGATCAACCTTTCGAAGTCTATGTGTCCGCGCACAGAAGACGAGAGGATTTGCATGAATAAGATTCCTTATGCATCCGCGATAGGATCTATCATGTATGCTATGTTATGTACTAGGCCCGATGTATCGTATGCTCTGAGCGTCACAAGCAGATACCAGTCTGATCCAGGAATGGATCATTGGGCGGCTGTCAAGACAATCCTCAAGTACTTAAGAAACACTAAGGATGTGTTCCTAATATATGGAGAAGGTGATATGGTAATATGTGGGTATACAGATGCCAGTTTCCAGACAGATAAGGATGACTCCAAATCTCAGTCCGGATACGTATTTATTTTGAATGGAGGCGCAATAAGTTGGAAGAGTTCCAAGCAAGACACCGTAGCGGATTCTACCACGGAAGCGGAATATATTGCAGCTTCGGAAGCAACAAAGGAAGCAGTCTGGATCAAGAAGTTTGTCTCAGAACTTGGTGTGGTTCCAACCATTGATGAAGCAATACCGGTTTACTACGACAACAATGG
>JAGFNQ010007488.1:7611-49333 GCA_024364735.1 Boesenbergia rotunda
TAGAGTTGGTCAAAGATTATGACTGTGAAATCCTCTACCACCCAGGTAAAGCTAATAGAGTGGCAGATGCACTAAGCAGAAAATCCTGTGCCACACTGATGCCCCTATCATCACTGTCTCTACCACTTCAGAAAGAAATAAAAGATTTTGGAGTCGAGGTAATAATTGGGCAACTTTCTGCATTGACTCTAGAGTCAACCCTGCTTGTGGATATACAAAGAAAGCAAGATCAAGACCCAGAAATCCAGAAGATCAAGCAGGGGATCCAAGAGGCAGAAAATTCAGAGTTTCGAGTATCAGATAGTGGCATCCTCTATTTTGGAGACCGCCTTTGCGTCCCCAATGATGAGGAACTAAGAAAGAATATTTTAGAAGAAGCCCACAGCACCCCGTACTCTATGCATCCTGGTTCTACCAAGATGTACCAAGATTTAAAGCAAAGGTTCTGGTGGTCTGGACTCAAGCGAGACGTGGCCAGATATATCAGTACCTGCTTGACCTGTCAGAGGGTCAAAGCCGAGCACCAGAGACCAGGAGGAGTTCTGCAGCCTCTTCCCATTCCAGAGTGGAAGTGGGAAGAAATATCCATGGACTTTATCACAGGTCTTCCAAGAACCACCCATGGACACGATGCAATTTGGGTGATAGTGGACAGATTGACCAAGTCTGCCCACTTCCTAGCCATCAAGTTATCGCATTCGGTAGAGCAATTAGCACAGCTATACGTGAAAGAAGTGATCAGGCTTCACGGAGTCCCGAAGTCGATCGTTTCTGACAGAGATGGGCGATTCATCTCCCATTTTTGGAGGTGTGTTCAGGACGCCCTAGGCACCAAACTTCAGTTCAGCACAGCCTTCCATCCCCAGACAGATGGTCAAACAGAGAGAGTAAATCAGATTTTAGAAGACATGCTCAGGGCTTGTGCGTTGGACTTTAAGGGTAGTTGGTGCAAATTTCTGTGCTTAGCTGAGTTCGCCTACAACAATAGCTATCAGGCCACCATCAGGATGGCACCTTATGAGGCATTATATGGCAGGAGATGTAGATCACCCATATGTTGGCAAGAAACTGGTGAGAAGAAAGAGATGGAGTCAGGACTAGACAGCCAGACTGAGCTTATAGATGAGACCACTCAGGCTATCCAGACGATCCGTCAGAGGATTGAGACTGCTCAGAGTAGACAGAAAAGTTATGCTGACACACGCCGTAGGCCACTTGAATTCCAAGTTGGAGATTCAGTATTTCTCAAGGTCGCTCCTATGAAGGGAGTGATGAGATTTGGCAAGAAGGGCAAGCTAAGTCCTCGCTACATAGGACCCTATGAGATTATAAAGAGAGTTGGGAAGGTAGCCTATGAGCTGGACTTACCAGAGGATATGTCAGCTATCCACAGTACATTTCATGTCTCTATGCTAAAGAAGTGTATTCACGACCCTAGCCAAGTGATTCAGCCTCAGTCAGTACAGATCCAAGAAGATCTTAGTTATGAGAGCAGACCGACACAGATAGTGGACAAAGCAGTTAAGAGATTAAGGAACAAAGAAGTGCAACTAGTGAAGGTCGTCTGGCAGAATCAAAAGCATGAAGAGGCTACTTGGGAACATGAGGACAGCATGAGAGAGAAATATCCGGAATTATTCTAAGTTCGAGGACGAACTTTTCATAAGGTATGGGGGATTGTAACACCCCAAAATTCCCATTTTTAGTTCTTAAAGTCCTTAGAATTATTTAGAAATAGTTTAGAAATATTCTAGATATTTTTAGGAATTTTTAGAATATTTTTATGGAATTTTCCGAGTTCGTTTGGTATTTTTGGAAAAAGAAAAAAGAAAAAGGAACGAAAAAACCAATTAAGTACAGCAGGTGGATCAAACCCGCGACCACCGCGAGACCACACAAACGCACAACCGGCTGGGCTAGGGGTATCAAGCAGAACAAGGGATGGAGAGAACTTTATTTAAGGTATAGTTAAGTTAATCCGCCCTTAAGTATAAGTAGATAGTTAAAGAGAGAAATTTTATTTCTCTCCTCTCCAAACCCTCACCATCTGCCGATTCCTCTCCCTCTCCTCTCTTGGGCGACGCCGACCAACATCAAGGCCAAGGAGGGCCGGCCAAGACTTTTCTCCAAGAGATAATCTTATATTCGGGATCCCCGCGACGAGAGGAACGCGTAGGCGCGAAGAATTCTCCGAGATCTCAAGTTTCTCCCGAGTCCTAGACGTCAATCTTGGTTGTAAGTCCAAGATATCAATGTAAGTACTGCTCACCTGCAGTAAGAGGCGGTTTTTCCGCGAGAATTTCCTTTAAAAGTTTTTAAAAGAGATATTTCTTTTAGTTTTTAGTTTTTGCATGTGATCTTAGTTCATAATATGCTTATATATTTTATTGAGTGCCCTATATGAGATTAGGGACCAAGAAAAGCTATGAGAAAAGAAAAGAGAAGATAAAGATAAGAAAAGAAAAGGCCAAGGCCTTAAGAAATCCCCAAAAGTCAAGACTTAGGGATTTTAGCACGCAAGGTGCTCCAGAAAATGCCAAGGCATTTACAGATAAGAAAGAAAAGAAAGAAAAGCTATTTTATTTTATAAGGCCAGTACCCGGCGTCCAAGGGCGTCATTAAAGAAATCCAGGTGTCCAATTCCAAGGTCTTGGCCCTGGTAGACCAAGGTCTGCTCTATTAGGATTGGTGGCTCGCTACCCCAACCTTTTAGGGAACGCGCATATGAGATGGTACTTACGTCTTCAGTGGATCCAAGTGATTATTATTTTCAACTATATGCTTTAGCAAAGTTTCGAAAGTTAAGAAAGTTTTCAAAAAGTTAAAGAATAGCTAAAGTTTCCAAGTTGAGCCAAGAAAAGTAAAATGAGATTTATTATTGCTTGAGTATGCATGTTTTGAGCTATACATGTCCTTAGTTTTTCTTTCAAGCATATTAGTATCTCATATGATGTTCAGTTTGATCTAGAAGCATGTTTGCATATTTCGAGTTTTTGTGAGCTAGATAGTACTTACTAAGCTTTTTGCTTACTAGTTGCATTTCCTCTTATTGCAGATAAAGGTAAAGGCAAGCAATTCTGAAGGAAGACGATGAGGCGGTGCTGAGTAGAGTGTGTGTGGTGGCCGATTATGGAGAGATCTTTGGCGCAAGACAATTTAGCTATTAATTCACAATGTTATAGATCATTTGAATTTCAAGTTCTTGCTTATAAAGTTTAGCGAACATTTGAGTTTTGGACAGTTTTACATGCTCAATTTCTTAGAGTAAAGATTTCATGTCATGATTCCATATGGCTCGAAATTATAGGTTTGGAGGAGCTGTGAAGTAACTGGCCGAAACCTGAGTTTCGAATTACAGGCCTATCAGTCGACTGATACAGTATCAGTCGACTGATACCTGCAGTTTGAGTTGGGCGAGACAAGCTTCAAGTGTACCAATTGCGAGCTTTTGAGATAATAAGTGTGATATGTTAATATGCATGATTGCTTAAGTTAGAATATGATTGTTAGATGAATTTAAAAGTTTAAAAAAAAAAAAAGATTTCCGCATTTTTTTAGTCATGTATCTGAAGTTGAGAAGTAGAGAAGAGTAACGATCCGTCTTAAGGCAGAGAAGGCGGGTCGCTACAGTTTAGACTTCAGTTTCATTTCTGAATCTTGTTTAGCTTGGTAACTACGAATTTCAGTTTGTTTCCTACTTGAAACCTGCGTATCAGCTTGTCTCATGTTTTGCTACATTTCAGTCTTCAGTTCTAGCGTCCCAATTTCAGTTTCTAGCACTTAGTTGCAGTGTTGCAAGGTTTCCATCTCAGTTGTTGAATTTGCATCAAGTAGATTTTAGTTCTTAGAAATTTTAATTGGACATTAGCTTGGAGAACTCAATTGCTGAAATTTGTTAGCTGTAGTTCCTGCAATTTCCTCATTTGTAGCAATCTGTTAGTTGTTGTTTCTGCAATTTCTTCATTTGTAGCCTTGATTTCCATGTTGAGTTGCATTCAGTGTTATTTTTGAAGTGTAGCCTTGGTACTTAGATTCCACTTTTGGCATATAGATTTTTACCTTCTTCCTTGGTATCAAGTTTCTATCAATTTTTCCACTTTGTATTAAGAGAGGTGTTGGTATTAATTGGTATCAAGTTAGATGTAATTTTAGTGAGCTTTTGTGTTTGGAATTAGTTAGGTTGCATTCGGCCATTTTCTGAAATCTCCTTGCATTTGCTTGTTTCAAAGACTTGTAGCTAGTTTAAGTTTGTTGCTTATTTAATTTCTGAATTTCGCATGCTAGTATTGGTGTTAAGTTTGCTGTTTCCGAAAACTTCCATCACTGCCTCCATTTCTTTACAATCAGCATTGTTTTGCATTTGAATTTAAATTTGCTTTTCCAATTTTAGTTAAGTTCCTTTGGTTGATTCGTTTTCCATCACTTGCTATTGTTTGTTTAATTCATTAGTTTAGTTCCTTTATTTTTATTGCACTTTTATTTCTATTCGCAATCCAAACCCACATCTTATTTGAAACCCAAAAACACAAACGACACATAAATACGAGCTCGAATCGAACAACCTCAATTAGTCCCTAGGAAAAATATGACCTGTGGCCCCTTTACTACGTTTTCATACTTTGATTGTAAAAAGGGTTTCTAGCATTTATTTATATTTAAATTTGAGGACCCACACATTTCGTGACAGCCTATTTTGGGTCCATTAAATTTTTGGCGCCGTTGTCGGAGATCTACTAGTTGATTTGTTTGTTTTTTTCTTGTGCACTTATTTCATATCTTTCTTGATTTATTTTTGTGCTTATTGCTATATCTGGTAATCTGATTTTATTTGTTTTATCTCTTTATCTACTTTTACTACAATTTGTTTTGGTTTTATGACCAGGTCTATAGGTGGTGATCTTGAAGAATTTGACCCTGAGATTGAGAGGACTTTCAGAGCCAGGAGGAGCCAAGGCATTCTTTCAGAGACTACAGATATCCCTCCTATTCAGACTATTCTCACTCAGTCAAGCAGTATCATGGCAGACCACCAGAAGACTATGAAGGAACTCGCAGCACCAGATGCTTCATTTCAGTACTCCAGCATTGCTTATCCAGAGGTGACAGGGGATTTTGAGCTCAGATCTGGACTCATCCATTTGCTGCCCAAGTTTCAAGGATTATCTGGAGAGGATCCAAATAGACACCTGCACGAATTCCAAGTTGTATGCTCTACTATGAAGCCTCAGGGCATTTCTGAAGAAGATATCAAGATGAGAGCTTTTCCCTTCACACTGACAGGAGCAGCAAAAGATTGGTTTTATTATCTACCTACTGGGCACGTGTCTAGTTGGATCTCTATGAAGAAAGCATTTTTGGAAAAATATTTCCCAGCCTCCAGAACAACAATAATTAGAAAAAGTATCTGTGACATTCAGCAAGTGGTGGGTGATGTTGGGACCGGGTGCATGTCGACAAGGATACGAGTTCGTAAAATTTTAAATTTTTACGACCAGCGGAAGAATTTGCATAAAATAATTTCCTAAATTATTTTAACTTCGTATCTAGCATGCAATCTTATGGTGTGTTGACATAATCATAAAATAAAACTTTGCGGAAAAGTAAACTAATTTACATTATACCTCTCGTAACTAGAAGTAAGGGACGAGATCCAACCGTAGCGTCCCTTGGAAGCTTCGCCTCTATTCGCGTCCACGCCGAGTTCTCTTCGGGATGACTTCGCAAAGTTTTGTGCCGACGAGAACTACTAGATTCTCTATAGGCACAACAAAGAAGATCAAGAGAAGAAAAGGAAACTAACCAACGAAGTAACGGAATCGAATTCCGAGAGAGAGGGAGATGTGATCCGCTTCTTCTTCTTCATGGTTGGTTTCTTCTTCTCCTTGAAGCTCACGGCAACACCTTGCCTTGGTGTAGGTTGGGTGCCGGCCTTAATAGAGCTAGGGTGGCCGCCGACCCTAATGGAAGGGAGGGGGAAGGAGGAGAGAAGAGAAGAGAGAGAGGGAGAGCTCTATTTTGATTATCAAAATCTTAGGAATCCAAGGCTTGCCTATGGTTCCTTATATAGTTGCTTCTCCCTTGCCAAGTCTCCTCTTAACCGAATTACCGGAATTAACGGAATTAGTTATCATAAGAAATTTATCCTATAAATTCTCATATGAATTATTCCGTTTAAACCAAGTTTTATTATAACTAACTTTATAATAAAACTAATTAGTTATCATAAGAAATTTATCCTATAAATTCTCTTATGAATTTTATTATAACTAACTTTATAATAAAACTAATTAATTATCATAAGAAATTTATCCTATAAATTCTCTTATGAATTATTCCGTTTAAACCAAGTTTTATTATAACTAACTTTATAATAAAACTAATTAGTTATCACAAGAAATTTATCCTATAAATTCTCTTATGAATTTTATTATAACTAACTTTATAATAAAAATAATTAATTATCATAAGAAATTTATCCTATAAATTCTCTTATGAATTATTCCGTTTAAACCAAGTTTTATTATAACTAACTTTATAATAAAACTAATTAATCTCTCCTTTTATTATGGAATAAATTTTATAAGAAATTTATAAACTTTCTTATTATGAAAAAATCAATTCATAATTGATTTTATAAAATTAAAATAAACTATTCCATGGATCATTTTAATTTCCATAAAAAGAATAAATTTCTATAAATTTATTTATATAAATTTCTTTACATAAATTTATTTATCCATAATTTATAAAATAAATCGCGCTAGATCTATTTTATTAATTAAACCAAAATTAATTGGTTTTTCTCCCTTTAGGTGGCCGGCCAACCAAGGAGGGTTGGCACCCTCTTTGGCCGGCCCAAACTGAGCCGAACCAACGCGAATTAAACTCATTTAATTCGCCCAAAAAGCCTTCAAAAGACTTAGCCATTTTTTAGCTTCCATTGCGCCTCTAATTAACTCAGATTCGACTTATTTCTCTTGATCGGAAAATCCAATTTTTAACTCATTTTAAATCCCTCGGATTACTCGTAGTGCGTGTGACTAAATAGGCTTTCGATTTATGTTGGCCGTCTATAATTAACCAATTATAGAACGATCATGAGTGGCACCTAGTAGTACATCATGATCCCCAATTAATCGAAAGATCAACGGTTTGACCCCAGAAGAAATTATTCTGAAACCCTTCAGCAGTTCTAATGAATCGTGCCTCATTCCCTTCACCATCTTATACCCACTTGGTTCAGGACATGGTCTATTTGTGTCAGTCCCCACTAGGCTGACTACGTCACACCTAGCCCAAGTAGTGTCTTTCTTGTCCTTTGGATTTCTAATTACTCTCATGTATTTAAGAGACTTGCACTCTTAACATGATATACTCTGGCCAGAGATTTTGAGTAACAATCCGACGATAGGCCTGGGTATACATCTCCTCGCAAGGAGTGGTGAATCCTTTGTAGGCTGTTCAAACATCTTCGGGCACTTCGACTTATACCCAATCATCCTGGGTCCACACCTCCTTGGAGATGCTTGCTTAAGATGTTAAAGTATAAGTCTCCATGACCAAGATGACTTGAACACCGCAAGTCAAAGGAACATCGCACTTAAGCCGCAGTAAGAAATTCATTGACATATCTATATAGATTACCATATGAAGTCTTACAGCTAGTCACTCCAATGAACTAGTTCCCTTAACTAGCATCCATGTTTATCTCCGGACATCCCAATGTCACCTGCCAGTGAGAATCAACTGATTAGAGAATAACCCATGCTAGTCTCAACAGAATTGATAGTGTCCGTATTTATCAATTCATTGACTAGGGATATTTTCAATACTTCACATTTGCGCATTTAGAGATAATCACTAGTTGTGATCCCATCACAAATTCTCTTATGCTGTGAGTTGTATTGCGGACATTCAGTAGATGAGTTTAAGATCCCAATCAAATACACAAGCATGTATACTCAAATAGTGAATTATCATTTATAAAAATAAATGTTTTACAATCATAAGGCGATTGCCTTAGGACACTTCTCTCATATCACTAACAGGTGAGACGCTCTATGATTACTGGGAGAGATTCAATAAATTATGTTCAAGTTGTACACAGCACCAGATCAGTGAATAGCTTCTGATTCAATACTTTTATGAGGGATTGCTGCAGATGGACAGGATTATGATATATGCTGCAGCTGGAGGAGCCCTAGTGAACAAAACGCCAGATCAAGCTAGGGAGCTCATTTCAAACATGGCTGAGAATTCACAACAGTTTGGGAGCAGAGCCTTGACCACCAGAGGAGTGGGTGAAGTTCAGGTGGTTTCTAATGATCAGAAAGAGATAAGGAATTCATTGGCAGAGATCACATCATTTATTAAGCAATTGAATGTTAATAAAGCAAATCAAGGTTCAAATCTTTCAGCAACTCCACAACCTAATCAAGTGATAGGGGTATGCAGTATCTGCTCTAGTCAAGAGCACAACTCAGATTCATGTCCTACCCTCCAACAAGACGAGACAGTAGCAGCATTGGTTAGAGGATAATATCAAGCAAGAAACAACCCTTACTCCTCTACTTATAACCCCGGTTGGAGGGATCATCCAAATTTGAGGTACGGGAACTCTTTCTACCAACAGAACCCTCAGCAACCACAATTCCAGCAAACATCACAGCAGCCCCAGCAAACTCAGAATAATCAGCAAGTTTTTCAACCGTTGAACCAAAATTTTCAGCCTCCAATTCAACCTAATATCCAGCAAACTCAGCAGCAATATCAGCCCCAATTTCAGCCATTCCAACCTCAATTCCAGCCATATCAACAAGGGAAACAAGGTTGTCAATCGTTTCAAACATTTCCACCTCAAAACCAACCATTTTTCCAGCCCTCACAGCCCTATAATCAGAATTTCCAGCCTTACAATCAAGGGTTTCAGCCTATGCAAAATCAGCCCTCACAATAGAATATTCCATTTCAAAATCAGAATTTTCAAGGATACAACTCTCAGCAAGGTTTGCAAGCATGTCAGCCCTTTAATCAGCCCTATCAACAGCCAACTCAGCCCTCTTATCAGCCCCAATTCCAACCGCAGCAGGGTAATGTTTTTCAGCCTACTACTTCATCGTTTCAGGGACCATCCAAACCCTATGCTAACCAAGGGAGCTATGGGAGTTCTAGTGGAGGAAATGTGCCCCAACAGAGGGTTGAAGAAATGTTTCAACAAATGTTCCAACAATAACAAACTTGGCAACAACAACAACAACAACATTAAAACCTTGAGAGGCAAATGGGTCAATTGGCTAGTGGGATTAATCAGAGTCAAGCTCAAGGATCAAGTCAAATGCCTTCCCAAACTGTTCCTAATCCTAAAGGAAACGTGAGTGCTATTACTTTGAGGAGTGTGAAGGTTACATCATCTCAAAATGGTCCAAGAGCTGAAATTTCAGAAAATCGGACAGCACCTTCAATTCCAGCTCAAAACAGCCATGAAACAACTTCAAATTCAGTTGGTTCCACCCCTAGCCCGTTCCCAACTCCTTCCTCAAGTAATCCTCCAATTTTGGTGGAAAACGGAGAAGAAATCAGTGCCGAGGCCGATTTTACATCCACCACACCGCAAGGGACAGCCACTGAAATTTCAGCCCCTCCACTTCCGGCCAAAGAAGATGAAATAAGGGTTCCTTTACCCTTTCCACAGCAGAAAACACAAGCTAAAAGGCAAGTGGAGGAGGAGAAGGCTAAGGAATTGAATGAGCTAGTGGAACTTTTCAGTAAAGTAGAGATCAATGTACCTTTGTTGACCATGATCAAACAAATTCCAAAGTATGCTAAGTTTTTAAAAGATCTTTGTGTTCTCAAAAAGAAACTTAAGGAAAATGAGTTGGTCAGCTTTGGGAAGAATATTTCAGCGCTTATCCACTCCATACCTCTGAAGTGTGAAGACCCAGGGGTATTTACTGTTTCTTGTGAGATAGGGAGCACTACATTCCATGATGTTATGTTTGATTTAGGAGCTTCCATTAATGTGATGCCCAGGTCAGTCTTCCAGATGCTTGGCATAGGCCCTTTATAGCCCACTGGTGTGGTGATACAGCTAGCAGACAGAAGTCAGACCCACCCAGCAGGTATGATTGAAGATGTTTTGGTGAAGGTAAAGGAGCTAATATTTCCTGCAGATTTTTATATTTTGGATATGGAGGGTGATTATCTGGCACACCGTTCTCCGCTTATTTTAGGAAGACCATTTCTGAAGACTGCTAGAACCAAAATTGATGTATATGCCAGTACACTTTCCATGGAGATCGGAGACACGGTGGTTCAGTTTAGCCTTTTCGATGCTATGAAGCATCCGAGAGAGGATCACTCCATCATGAGCATGAATATTCTTGAGGAGCTGGAGCAGATAGAGTTAGAGGCTGAGGGATTTTTACCTGATTTTTCTGGAGGAGCTATTGATTCAGAGGAGGCTGAGAGAGTACTTACTGCTGAGACTGAGGATTTTTCAGAAGATTTTTCAGACGCATTTCCAGTTGGAGAGGTTTTTCTAGGTGTAGGGGATTGCACAGAGACCCAAGGATCACCTATTTTTCTTGAGATTCAAAGTGTAGGGGATTGCACAGAGCCCCAAGGATCACCTATTTCTACTGAGGAACACCAGAGTGAACTGAAGCCACTACCAGGCCATTTGAAGTATGTGTACCTAGGAGAGGAGCAGACTTTTCCCGTGATTATTGCACAGCATTTGGAGTCAGAACAAGAAGAAAAATTTTTGCAAGTCCTGAGGCACTACAAAAAAGAAATTGGGTGGACTTTATCAGATATACCATGTATCAGCCCAGCTATCTGCATGCACAGGATATTTTTGGAAGATAATGTCAAACCTGTGAGGCAACCACAAAGGCGACTCAATCCACTTATTTTGGATGTTGTAAAGAAAGAGGTGACTCGACTACTACAGGCAGGTATCATTTACCCTATTTCTGACAGTCAGTGGGTTAGTCCTATTCATGTGGTGCCCAAGAAATCTGGAGTGACCGTGGTGGTAGATGAAAGCAATGAACTAGTGCCCACCAGAGTTAAGAATTCCTGGAGAGTTTGCATTGATTACAGGAAGCTCAACAAGTTCACAAGGAAAGATCACTTCCCTTTACCCTTCATTGATCAGATGCTTGAGAGACTGGCAGGGAAGTCGCATTATTATTTCTTGGATGGATTTTCAGGCTATTTTCAGATTTGCATAGATCCAGAGGACCAGGAAAAGACTACCTCCACTTGCCCCTTTGGCACATTTGCCTACAGACGTATGCCCTTCGGACTCTGCAACGCACCCGGTACATTTCAGAGATGCATGACAAGTATATTCGGTAAGTTGCTAGAGGACTGTATGGAGATATTCATGGATGATTTTTCAGTTTATGGCACGTCTTTTGATTCATGCTTAGATAATTTATCTAGGGTTTTACATCGTTGCATTGAAACTAACCTTGTTCTTAATTTTGAGAAATGTCACTTTATGGTAGAGCATGGGATTGTACTTGGACACATAGTCTCTCGGAATGGTATTGAGGTAGATCCTGCGAAAATCAGTGTTATTTCTTCTTTATCTTACCCCGTATGCGTACGGGATGTTCCTGCTTTTCTTGGACATGCAGGATTTTACCACAGATTTATTAGAGACTTCAGCTTGATAGCTTGACCCTTGACACGACTTTTGCAGAAAGATGTTGAGTTTCATTTTGATGAAAAATGCAAGGAAGCTTTTCATAGACTTAGGGAGGCTTTTACCTCAGCTCCTATTATTACATCACCTGACTGGACTCTACCATTTGAATTAATGTGTGATGCTTCTAATTTTGCAGTGGGAGCTGTTCTAGCACAGAGGGTAGATGGAGCACCACATGTCATTTGCTACGCCTCCAAAACCCTAGATGCCGCCCAAGCCAACTACACCACGATTGAAAAGGAGCTTCTTTCCATTATTTTTACTTTAGATTGATTCAGATCTTATTTATTGTGCTCACATGTTATTATTTTTTCTGATCATGCAGCTCTCAAATACTTGTTGAAAAAGTCTGATGCAAAACCTAGATTGATTAGATGGATGCTCCTACTCCAAGAATTTGACCTGGAAATCAAGGATAGAAGTGGAAAAGAGAACTTAGTTGCAGATCATTTGAGCAGACTTGAAGGAGAGGGATCTCCTACCACCATTGATGATGATTTCAGAGATGAGCACTTGATCACAGTGCATGGTGAGACCCCGTGGTATGCAGACCTAGTTAACTTTCATGTTGCACATGTATTTCCCACTCAATTTTCTAAGGCTCAAAAAGATAAATTAAAAAGTGATGCAAAGTTTTATGTGTGGGATGATCCTTATTTATGGAAATTTTGTAATGACCAAATAATAAGGAGATGCGTACCAGATCATGAATTTTCTTCTGTCCTTACCTTTTGCCATTCATCAGCTTGTGGGGGGCATTTTGGACCCCAGAGAACTGCTAGGAAAGTACTAGAATGTGGTTTTTACTGGCCCATCATTTTTCATGATTCATATGTTTTTATAAAAATTGTGATAGATGTCAGCGAACTGGGAACATAGGAGCGAGACATGAGATGCCCCCAAAACACTATGCTTTACTCTGAGATTTTTGATGTTTGGGGGATAGATTTTATGGGACCTTTTCCTACATCTTATGGTTATCTGTATATTTTACTTACTGTGGATTATGTTTCAAAATGGGTGGAGGTCATTCCCTCCAAGACTGATGATTCTTTTGTTGTTTGTAGTTTTGTTAGGTCACACATTTTCTGCCGGTTTGGAATTCCAAGAGTAATAATTAGTGACCAAGGATTTCATTTCTGCAACAAACACATGAAGGCACTGCTGAGTAAATATGGGGTGGTACATAAAGTTTCTACATCCTATCATCCCCAAACAAATGGACAGACTGAGATTTCAAACAGAGAGATCAAATTAATTTTAGAGAAGACAGTTGGGCCCACTAGAAAAGACTGGAGCAAAAGACTAGATGACGCACTCTGGGCGTACAGAATAGCATATAAGACACCGATTGACATGTCACCCTACCGCTTGGTTTATGGTAAGGCTTGTCACCTCCCCGTGGAAATAGAGCACAAGGCATATTGGGCGGTGAAAGCTTATAATTTCGATGCTACCAAGGCGGGAGAAGAGAGAAAATTACAACTCCAAGAACTTGAAGAAATTCGGCTAGAAGCATTTGAAAATTCAAGGATCTACAAGGAGAAGACCAAGAACTTCCATGACAAACACATTGTGAAGAAAGATTTCCAAATTGGTGACAATGTATTATTGTACAAATCAAGGCTCAAATTGATAAAAGGTAAATTAAGGTCAAGGTGGGATGGTCCATTTATTGTAACTAATATTTTTCCCTATGGTGTTGTGGAAATTCAAGATGCATCTAATGGTTTTATTTGGAAAGTCAATGGCCACAGGCTCAAAATGTACTTTGAAGAACTAAAGGAGCTAGAGGTGGATGGGTTGGACATGAACGAAGCTATCTACCCAACTTAAGGGGAGTTCACTTTCTCTTCACTTCATTTCATTGTACATATCATTTCCATGGTTTTAGGAATAAGTTTTTCTCTTTTTGAAGTGAATAGTTGATAATAAATTCTTAGGAAACATAACATGAATAAAAGTCATCGTAAATACCATGTCTTTTCTTTTAGTACTTTTTCTTGCATGACTAGGAATAAATGTATCCCTCTAGGTTATCTCCATAGTATTTTAGAGTCTTTTGAAAATAAATTAAATTTGGTTGTCAAAACTTAAGGTTTGAGCTAATGGATGAAATCTTGGATGCTTGAGTACTATTTTGCTTTAGATTCTTAATTGAGGACTTGAGATGAATTATTTTTGCCTAGTGAGAATTAGCCTTACTTTTGTAACACACATATGTTATTGCACTCTAGAACTTGCTTAGATTCTTTCAAAACCATATTTAAATGATTGGATCACATCTATGGAGGCTAATTAATTTGTTTCCCTTTTCCATATTATTCTTAGCAATGATCATACTTGATACATACTCTTTTCAATTTTCCTTTCTATTTTTCTACTCTTAACCCCATTTTTCTATGGATTTGTTTGCTTGGGATGTTTTCTTGATGCTACTTTGCCCGAGACGGACAACGATTTAAATGTGGGGGAGTGATTAGTGTTTTGGAAAAGTTTTGTATCAAGAAGGCATTTCGATCCAAAAAGAAAAATTTTTGCAATGGAAGGATGGAAACAATTAAAATTTGAGTGAGTTTGAATTCCAAAAGGAGTGGTTGAGTATGGAAGCAGACCCACACGGAAAAAAAAAGACAAAATCTGCAATGAAGAAAGGAAATGGCACGCAAATGAAGAAAACTTGTGCCAAAAAAGAAAAAAAAATCCAAGTGAAGCCGGATTTAGCTAGGTTGTCTTGACAGGAATCGAATGGCAAGGTCCAACCATCAGAAATTTTGAAAGGCAGCAAGGTTGTAAACATGGCTGACATATGGTCGAATTCTGGAAGGAGATGAAAAAAAACAGTGAGTATTAAGCACATTAAATGGAACAAGAGTTAGGAATCTGAGATGCTTTGATTGGAAGCTGCTGAAATGATGCAACAGAACTATTCTGAACTGAAACTAATGCAAGGTTTGCTGCCGAGTGCTGGAATCTGAAGACAATTTGAAGACAAGCTGAATTGAAGTGGAATATAAGCTGAGAATCTGAAAAATCTGTGCCAAGAATACCAAGAAAATTTTTGTGAAGCATGTTTTGATCAGGGATTGAATTGAGTGCAGCTGTTCTTGGCTAGGAAGATCAGTGACAATTTGCTAGGATCTGAATGGTAGCTGAAAATAATCTGAGAGCTACTAAATGATACAAGCCAAAGTCGAATGAAGCTGTGGAAAATCTGAATGTGAGATGGAAAATGTAGTGAAGCTTAAGCAGAAATTCTGAGCTGATCAAGAGAAAAGAAAAAAAAATCTGAAAAAACTGCTGGAAGGATGAATAGCAGTTAAGATACTTCGACTTTGAGCTTCTGAAATGAAACAATCTGAATTTCAGCAGAAATAAGCTGAATTTGCAGCTGAAAAACAATCTGAATTTGCAGCTGATTGCAGCTTAAATCTGTATCAGATTGTATCAAACAGAAATGCAGATTGGGAACATCATGTTAAAGTTTGAATTGAAGGCTAAAAGGTTGAGAATGTGAGCTGAATTGCAGCTGGACAGATCTGAATTCAAGGGCAGAAAATCTGTGCCAAAAGTGAAGGAAATAGGATGAAATGAGAACCGAAGAAGGAAGGAAAAATTCAGTGCCAAATTCTACTATCAATAGATGCAAGTCCTAATTGATACTAATTGTTTGAGAAATCAGAGAATATGAAATGCAGTAAGGTTGAGAATGCAAGCTGAAAATGCAGCTAGGAAAGAAAATGAAAAAAATAAGTACAATCAGTTTTTGTGCAGTTTGTATCAAGATGAAGCTGATGTTGTTTTTCTAGGTTATGAATCAGGGAACTAAGTTCCTGAATGTATCAAATTTGTATCAAGAATATCCACTGCTGATCAAAGGAGAAAGAAAATGTGGTTGTTTGGATTTTTCAGATCAAGAACAGAAAAAAAAAGAATGCAGTGGGCTGAAATTCGAAACAGCTTGGATCAAATCTTCCACTTATAGTTGATGCTAACTGATGTAAGGCAACCAGAGAATTGCAAGGTATGAAAGTGCTATTGTGGAGCCGAAATCTGATGATGAAAAAAAAGAGAGAAACAAAATTCATGTGCCAACTTGAGTTGCAAGAGTGGGAAGCAAGGGCAGATTAGTAAATTTAAGTGGAGCACTCAAATTCCCCATTACCATGTGATGTAGCTGCTGGAATCTTAAGAAGGAAAAAAAAGAAGACCAAAAATAGAATTCAGCAGCTGACCAAAAAAAAAAGAAAAAAAAAGAAGGGATCCAAATGGCACGCAATTGAAGAAAATGGCACAATGAAGTCAAGGAAGGTTTCTTCATCCAATTCAAAGGGCATTATGCATGTTTTACACCACCACACTTTTGATTTCACTAGAAGACTGACAAGAGGGGCAAAGCAAAGTGCATTGGAAACATTTTTGAGCACTCAAGTCTTCCACTTTATCAATTTTTCCATTTTCTTGGTTTCTACTCCATTTCTTACCATTTTCCATGTTTTCATTTGTTGTTGTAGATATTGATCCTAATCATGAATAATGGTGGAGAGTAGATAATAAGCAAGCCTATGGTAGTGCAAGAAGCATGTGTGTTTGAGTGAGCTCCACTTCCATCATCAACTTAGAACTTAAGGAGAGAGCCACCAAAATTTTCCTTGAAAGGCTAGTGAGTTAAATTCATCTCGATGAATCATGATGAATGAAAATGCTAAGTTGTTGATTTAAGGACGAGATACTAATCCATAGTGCTTAGATTTTTGAGAATTGACAACCTTAGGTAATTTCTTTTTATTTGCTTCTAATTATGCTTAAGAAAATCTAGGGGATACATACTTAGTAGTTTCGCGAGACGCTCAAGTTTAAGTGTGGGGGAGTTGATAAGTACCATTTTATTGATTATTTTTGATGTCAAAATTCATGTTTGACCTATATTTTTCTTGCTTAATTATGAATTTACCCTAGGTTTTAGAACTTACTTTTATTTTGGACTTAATTGCAAATCTTTACAAATTTGGATTATTTGGCCACTAAATTTTTGATCTATTTTTGTAGGCATGAAAAGTTCATGGATCTAAGGCATACTGGGTCAAACATGAGTCGGAATTGGACCCGGATCGAGTTATCAAGCTTCGGATTAATCTGGGTCGTTCGGTTCAAAAGCGACTAGATCTGAGCCATCCGGGACCATTTGAAGTGATCCGAGCTAGGGTTAGGGCTGATCAAGCACTCTGATCATGATCTGAAGGTATCATCCCAATCAGAGCTCATTTAACCGTTGGATCAAGCTCAGAGGGTTCTAGGTCGTCCATTCAAAGATTAGGTTGATCTGGACCATCCGTTACATATCTGGAGGATCCGAGCTACCACGAGGCAGATCCTGACCCCTGATCATCATCATCAATGTTTGGATTAATTCAGAGCAAGATCAGCCGTTGGATTTCCTCAAATCAATCTGAACCGTCCAATGCTAAGTACTTAATCAAAAACCTGGACAGCTTCCTTCCTCGTCGTGTCTTCGCCGCAACACTGTTCTTCTTCGTTCTCCTCAAGTTTTCTTGCAAGTTTCTTAGTTTTGAAGGCGTGACCACCTCAATCTCGACCTTGGATCATCATCTGGATCATTGGAGATAGCTTCGGTGGAAAATTCAGCTCAATTTTCATCCGGACAGAGGTGTATGAGGGTTTCAGCATGCTCTGTGCTCCGAGCACTTGAATCTCAGCCACAATCCATTTCCGATCATCTGAGTCACTTGTAGGAGTCCTCAGGTGAGCTCAGATCTTCTCCAAATCATCATTGCAACTCATGAAGCTGAGATCGAAGAGTTCGGATTGGAATTCTCCCAGCTGATGCAGTTTGAGTAGAGTTCATCAATCTAAGCTGTTTTCCACTGATTTGCTGAGCTTAGGGGTTCGAGGCCAGCCCTTGCGTGACGAACAAGGAGATGTTGAGCTCTGGAAGGGTTGAGGATTAGTTTTTGTAGCTAATTTCCTTAGTTTCAGTTGTAATTCCATTTCTTAATTCTGTCATTTGCTGAAATTTATATCAGCTGTTTGATTGCTTCTTTAAGTTGTTTCCGCTTAAGTTAGATTTAATTTCTGCAAGTTAAGTAGATCTAGTGCTTATTGAACGAACAATTGAATCAATTTCAGTTTATCTCCTATTTAGTTTGCTTGCATTTCAATTCTTGTTCAGTTTCCCCTGTTGCGTGCCAGTTTTCCTGATTTCTTCAGTGCGTATCAGCTCTATTTTCTGCAATTCCATCTAGCATCTGAATTCTTCAGTTTGTTTCACATGTAGTGTGTTAATTTAGTTGATCTAAGGGTGTTTAGACTTCAGTTTCATTTCTGAATCTTGTTTAGCTTGGTAACTACGAATTTCAGTTTGTTTCCTACTTGAAACCTGCGTATCAGCTTGTCTCATGTTTTGCTACATTTCAGTCTTCAGTTCTAGCGTACCAATTTCAGTTTCTAGCACTTAGTTGCAGTGTTGCAAGGTTTCCATCTCAGTTGCTGAATTTGCATCAAGTAGATTTTAGTTCTTAGAAATTTTAATTGGACATTAGCTTGGAGAACTCAATTGCTGAAATTTGTTAGCTGTAGTTCCTGCAATTTCCTCATTTGTAGCAATCTGTTAGTTGTAGTTTCTGCAATTTCTTCATTTGTAGCCTTGATTTCCATGTTGAGTTGCATTCGGTGTTATTTTTGAATTGTAGCCATAGTTTTGGTACTTAGATTCCACTTTTGGCACATAGATTTTTACCTTCTTCCTTGGTATCAAGTTATTATCAACTTTTCCACTTTGTATCAAGAGAGGTGTTGGTATTAATTGGTATCAAGTTAGATGCAAATTTAGTGAGCTTTTGTGTTTGGAATTAGTTAGGTTGTATTCGACCATTTTCTGAAATCTCCTTGCATTTGCTTGTTTCCAAGACTTGTAGCTAGTTTAAGTTTGTTGCTTATTTAATTTCTGAATTTCGCATGCTAGTATTGGTGTTATGATTGCTGTTTCCGAAAACCTCCATCACTGCCTCCATTTCTTTACAATCAGCATTGTTTTGCATTTGAATTTAAATTTACTTTTCCAATTTTAGTTAAGTTCCTTTGGTTGATTCGTTTTCCATCACTTGCTATTGTTTGTTTAGTTCATTAGTTTAGTTTCTTTTTTTTATTGCACTTTTATTTCTATTCGCAATCCAAACCCACATCTTATTTGAAACCCAAAAACACAAACGACACATAAATATGAGCTCGAATCGAACAACCTCAATTAGTCCCTATGAAAAATCCGACCTGTGGTCCCTTTACTACGTTTTCATACTATGATTGCAAAAAGGGTTTCCAGCATTTATTCATATTTAAATTTGAGGACCCACACATTTCGTGACAGCCTATTTTGGGTCCATCAATGACTGCCTATTTTGGATCTAACTTTGCACTCTTTTAGATGGTAAGAGATCGTACAAGTTGGTTTTCATGTTCGACCAAAAAGTTGATCGTCATGCTCAGAAAAAAAAAATTAGGTAGGCTTAATGAGCATATAGAAAATTTTTAAAATTTCTCCAGTTTAGAGATATTTTAACTTGCAATTGTAACTGAAAATAAATGATCAATGTGGACTAACTCAGAGTTGCAACAGAGAGAAAGGAGGTGGATTGAAACAATTAACTGTTTTGATGCTTTAAAGTTCATCTCTTTCATTTTGATGTCCAAGCAGTGTTCTTGGTCTGTAAGCCATTTGGCAAACCATTTAAACTAAATTGGAGAATATGCAGACTAGAGCTTTGGCGTGATAAGCACATTGAGTTTTTAACAAAAGGACTCGAGAAACTTGGGCCAAGCTGCAATGTGCTAGATGCCAATTGTAAGATTAGAAATTTCTATGTGTTAGTAATTTTTTTTAAATGATTTTTCTGTGTGTGTGTGTGTATATATATATATATATATATATATATATATTTCCATTAATAGCATTGCTAGGTTTTAATTATGTCTTATTGTTTTGGATCATTTTATGATTGATAAGTGTAGTGGACCTTGGATTTGCTACTGGATCACACACTCAATTGCTTTGCTAGGAGGATCTCTAGACACGGAGCTTGAGGACATTGTGGTGGAATTTTTATTTTGGTGCCTGGTGTAAATTCTATTGTGGCCTCTCATGTTGACACAAAATGTCTTTAGTTATGTTTTTTAATTTTTTAATTTTTTTTATATCACTACAAATAATCATTATACTAATGAGCACCTTATGAGCAAGACTACATGAATCTTCTTATTTCTAATAAAAATATAGGTAAATTCTTTGTTGTTCACTGTGTTGATCACATAAGTTTTTTTGCATATAATTATGCTAATGCATCTATGGCCCTTTTGTTGGGATCTTCAGGTGACATAAATACAAAAACGCAGCGGAAACAAGATCCCTCGAGCGATCCATGCGAAAGAAAAGCTCGTACGAAATCATCTATCTAATAGATCTATCTAAAGCGTATACCTTTGGAGCGTGCCCTTACGTTTATCCCGCTCGTCCAAGCGTCGCCGGATCTCTTGCACGTTCAAGTGTCCGTGCCTCTATTCGTATCCACACGAACACGATATCCCTACTTCGGAGAAGAACTACCTTAGTTGTGCAAACAACTTGAGGTAGTTCATAAAACACCAAGAACCCAAGATGTGGGTTTCGGCCAAGATGGAGAAGAGAAGGAAGAGGGGAAGGAAAATGAGAAGTTGTCATCCAAATGTCAAGGGACAAACTCTTTTATACTCATATCAAGAGGAGTTTTTGTCTTTTAAACTTCCCTTCATTAAACATTTTAATGTAACTCTCTAACTTTTCATGTAACTCTCTAATGGTGAGAAACTCTCCATCTTCCTCTCTTATTAATTCATTAAACATTTTAATGAATTAATATTTCATCCAAATGTGGTTGAGTCTAATCTAAATGAGTTTAACTCAAATTAGATCTCAATCCATAATCCAATTGGATTCACTTGAGTCTAACTCAATTAATCCAATTCCAATTAAATCTTAGCCAAATCAAGATCAATTAATCTCCGAAGCATCGTTCCTTAGTGTGTGACCCAATAGGCTCTCGTAACGTTGGCAATGTGTCTAAACCAATTTAGACACAAAAACAATGAGCGGCATCTAGCAATGCATCATTGCTACCCAAGTAACAAGAAAAGTCGAGATCCGACTAAACCTCCGTGACTATGATAGTGTATGACCTTGTCCTTCTATCCTTGATATCTAGATTGACCAATGAGGCATAGACCGTGTCATCCTCGATCAATCTTTGTGTTTCTTGATCCCCGAGTAGACTCACTCAAACAATTGAGCTCAATATCTCATATTGACTCAATTGAGCATGGCCATGCGTTTTAGCAGTCCTACTCGATCAAGGGGCCCACAAATATCACTCCCGTCATATGGGAGGGATAGATCCCATCTACATCACTCACATCCCTCCGCATAATTCATTACATACCCAGTGATCGCCTTTATAGTCCACCCTGTTACGGGTGACGTTTGACGATACCAAAGTACATAACTCCTTATGTAGGGAACCGTAGTGACTTCAGGTCTAAGGACTATCCATACCAATAGTCACATGAGAAAGTTTATGACACTCATATGACAATCTATGAAACTTTCTCATGGCGGGTCATTCAATACACATTCTCCAATGTATACCCATGTGTCAACTTGATATCACATATCCATGACTTGTGAGCTCAAGTCATCAGTTGACCTACATGCTAGTCTCCATGTATTAATATTGTCCTTGAATATTAATACTTGACTAGGAATGGTTTAGAGTAGTGTTCTCTACATCATCTCACTATCGATTCAACCAATCGATATAATGTAGATAAGAACCTACTACCCAAGGACATTATTATACTTAGTTATTTGACACAAATACAAAGTAAGTATAATAACCAAACATGCCTTTATTAATAATAGAATATGATACAAAATGTCCCTAGTCAATCATCATATAATTGGCTCTAGGACTCCTACTAACAATCTCCCACTAGCACTAGTGCCAATCACTATAGTATCTAATACCGAGTGACCTGGTATGACCATCATGCTTCTTTTGTGCCTAAGCCTTGGACAAAGGATCTGCGATGTTAGAATCAGTGTGTACTCTGCATATCCTCACATCTCCTCTATCGATGATCTCTCGAATGAGATGGAAGCGCCGTAGTATGTGTTTGGTCCGCTGATGGGAGCGAGGTTCCTTAGCCTGCGCAATAGCCCCATTGTTGTCACAATAGAGGTCTATCAGGTCTGCTATGCTAGGAACCACACCAAGCTGTATAATGAACTTTCGGATCCAAACAGCCTCTTTTGCCGCCTCTGACGCGGCAATATACTCGGCCTCTATTGTAGAATCTGCGACTGTGTCCTGCTTCGAACTCTTCCAGCTCACAGCGCCACCATTCAGGCAAAATACATACCCTGACTGCGATCTATAGTCATCCCTGTCTGTTTGGAAGCTTGCGTCACTGTAACCCTTTACAGCTAGCTCCTCATCGCCTCCAAATATCAAGAAATATTCTTTCGTCCTTCGTAAGTACTTAAGAATATTCTTGACAGTTGTCCAGTGGCATTCACCTGGATCTGACTGGTACCTGCTCATCATGCTCAAAGCATACGAAACATCTGGACGAGTACATAGCATGGCGTACATGATAGACCCTATAGCGGATGCATAAGGGATCTGATCCATACGGTCTCTTTCCTCCTTAGAAGAGGGACATTGAGTCTTCGAAAGACTCACACCATGTGACATTGGCAGAAATCCCCTTTTGGAATTCTGCATGGCAAAACGATTAAGCACCTTGTCAACATATGTACTCTGACTTAAGCCAAGCAATCTCTTAGATCTATCTCTATAGATCTTAATGCCTAGGATGTAGGCTGCTTCACCTAAGTCTTTCATTGAGAAACAATTCCCGAGCCACGTCTTCACAGACTGTAGTGAAGGGATATCATTCCCAATGAGGAGTATGTCATCTACATACAAGATCAGGAAGATAACTGTGCTCCCACTAACCCTCTTGTAGACACAGGGTTCATCTTCATTCTTGATGAAACCAAACGCTTTGATTGCATCATCGAATCGAAGATTCCAGCTTCGAGAAGCTTGCTTTAGCCCGTAAATGGACCTTTGCAACTTACATACCTTTCCAGCATGCTCTGGATCTACAAAACCCTCAGGTTGTGTCATGTACACATCCTCGAGTAGATTCCCATTTAGGAATGCGGTTTTGACATCCATCTGCCAGATCTCGTAATCATGGTAAGCTGCAATAGCAAGCAGGATCCGAATAGACTTAAGCATCGCAACTGGGGAAAAGGTTTCATCATAGTCGATACCATGAATCTGCTTGAAACCTTTAGCTACCAATCGCCCTTTGTAGGTATGCATGAGTCCATCCATGTCAGTCTTTCTTCTAAAGACCCACTTACACCCAATGGGTTTAATCCCCACAGGTGGATCAACCAAAGTCCATACCTGGTTAGTGTACATGGATTCCATTTCATACCTCATGGCTTCTAGCCATTTCTCAGAATCTGGGCTCATCACAGCTTCTTGATAGGATGTGGGCTCATTCAACTCAATGAGCGTCACGTCATCATGGTCAGACAAGAGAAAAGAGTATCTCTCAGGCTGACGACGTATCCTATCAGATCTGCGAGGAGGTTGGTCTACTTGAACAGCCTGTTATTCCACAACTTCTTGTGTAACAACCTCATGATCCACAACATCTTGTGGTGCCTGTTCAATGTCCATTAAGGCCTCAGCACTATTTGCATCTTGAACTCCCACTAGTCCTTCTAGAAATAAACTCCTTTTCTAGAAAAATACCATTTCTAGCGACAAACACTTTGCCTTGTGTGGGATTGTAAAAGTAATATCTCTTTGTTTCCTTGGGATATCCTACAAAGTAGTACTTATCAGATTTGGGTCCTAGTTTATCTGAGACTTGACGTCGAACGTAAGCCTCACAACCCCAAATCCTCATAAAAGACATCGTGGGACTCTTCCCAGTCCATATCGTATATGGTGTCTTTATAACAGCCTTTGATGGAGCTCGGTTAAGTGTGAAAAGAGCTGTCTCTAGAGCGAAACCCCAGAAGGAAGTAGGAAGATCTGTCTGACTCATCATCGATCGTACCATATCTAATAGAGTACGATTTCTCCGCTCGGACACACCATTCCACTGTGGTGTTCCAGGTGGAGTGAGTTGGGATATGATCCCACACTCTGCTAGATGGTCACGAAACTCTTGGCTAAGGTATTCACCACCTCGATCTGATCGAAGCATCTTAATACTTTTGCCAAGTTGGTTTTGTACTTCACTCTTGAATTCTATGAACTTTTCAAAGGATTCTGACTTATGTTTCATGAGATACACATAGCCATACCTACTGATATCATCAGTGAAAGTGATGAAGTACTGATAGCCTCCTCTAGCTGCGACATTGAAAGGGTCACATACATCAGTATGTATGAGTCCTAACAACTCTATCCCTCTTTTGCCGTGCCCACTAAATGGAGTCTTGGTCATCTTGCCTAAAAGACAAGATTCACATGTCTCATATGATTCAAAATCAAATGAGTCCAGTAGTCCATCCTTATGGAGCTGGGATATACGACTCTCATTTATATGTCCTAAGCGACAATGCCAGAGATATGCTTGGTTCAAATCATTTGGTTTGAACCGTTTGGTATTTATGTTATAGATTGGGTTATCTAGATCTAGAAGATAGAGTCCATTTATCAATGGTGCATTACAATAGAACATATCATTTAGTATTATAGAACAACATTTGTTCTTTATAGAAAATGAAAACCCTTTCTTGTCCAAACAAGATACTGAAATAATGTTCTTAGTTAATGCAGGTACATAAAAGCACTCTTCTAGTTCTAGGATAAGCCCAGTGGGCAATGACAAGAAATATGTTCCTACAGCAATAGCAGCAACTCTTGCTCCATTGCCTACTCGTAGGTCCACTTCACCCTTGGTCAATGATCTAGCTCTTTGAAGGCCCTGCACATTAGTACAAATGTGAGAAGCACATCCGGTATCTAATATCCAAGAAGAAGAGATTGATAGATTGACATCTATAACAAACATACCTGAGGCAGAAGTCTCACTTTTTTTCTTCTTTGCTTCCTCCAGGTAGAGTTTACAATTCCTCTTCCAATGTCCGGTCTCACCACAATGGAAGCAGGTCCCTTCCTTAGGCACTTTGCCTTTGGCTTTGGATGTAGTAGAATTGGCTTTGCCTTTGGCTTGGGTCTTACCCTTGCCTTTAGGCTTCCATTTTCCTTTGCCTTTGTTAACCATCAGTACATTACTGGTCTTGGCTTTCTTGAGATTGGGCTCAGTAGTTCTCAACATGTTGAGCATCTCAGGTAAAGGCTTATCAATTTCATTCATATTGTAGTTCATGACAAATTGATTATAACCCTCTGGCAACGATTGCAGGATAAGGTCTGTTGCCAATTCTTGGCCCAGTGGGAATCCTAGTCTTTCAAGGTTCTCCACATACCCAATTATCTTGAGTACGTGAGTTCCTACAAGAGTTCCCTCTTGCATCTTGCATGCAAATAGGGCTTTGGACACCTCAAAGCGCTCGTGCCTAGCTTTCCCTTGATATAGTTGTTTTAGATGCTCAACCATATCATATGCATTCATGTTCTCGTGTTGCTTCTGAAGCTCAGAGTTCATGGTGGCAAGCATTAGGCATGATACATCCAATACATCATCCTGATGCTTCTTGTAAGCATCTTTTCCAGCACGGGTGGCGGTAGCGACGGGTGCTTCTGGAAGGGGTTGCTCTAGAACGTACAGTTTACGTTCTTATTTGAGGACTATCCTCAAGTTCCTGTACCAGTCCAGGAAATTAGCTCCGTTGAGTTTGTCCTTCTCAAGGACAGATCGCAGAGAGAGTGTGCTCAACGTATTAGATGACATGGTGATCTACAACAACACAACATGCAAAAAATAAGTATCATATCAAGATCATTTAATTAGGCCTTTAATTAAATGATGCTCCCACTAAATCGTAGAGCTTTTGTAGGAGCTAGTCATGGATGTAGGCAAACTTACTTTGCTCACACTACTAGCTCCAAACCAAACAGTGACTACATTTATGTGGGATAAGATCCAAATTATACTTCATCTTGAGTTAGCTTTGGCTAATCGCCCAAGACTCGGTACAATTAGGTAGGTAAAATTTTACCAATTACATCGTATGCAACTCTTGAAAAAGGGTTAAGATTCACATTACACATCATCTTGAGTTAGCTTTGGCTAATCGCCCAAGACTTAGTATAATTTTCTTCTTACCAATTTCCCAACTTTTGGATATGCCTCTATGTTTCTCAATCCAATTGAGATGACTTAGTTATGTCTCACCAAAGTTCGATAGCGGGACATCACAATTGTCCACTCGCACTCTACCAAGATAAAATGCGTTGCTTTGCTTTGGCAAACCCAACAACAAATGATCGAGTAGTTTATGAGTACCGAACCTTGGTAGGCATATTGAGTTGACTTAATTAAGATTAAATCTAAGCATGCCTCACATAACACACATAGCATATATCAATATATAAGCAAGGAAATGTGACATGGTTATGGCCAGTATACTACGATATTCTCAAGCCAATGAGAAGATCGATGGTCAATCTAGGATAACTTCTTCTCCAAGAGCATCCTCCGGACATCATGTGTGGTTGGCATCTTCCTTGTAACTTCATTCTTCAATGGACACTCCATTCTCTTTTGTACATTACAATGTTGGAAAACTCGAGTTACATTCGAGTCTAAATCTAATTTTACCAATTAGAAGAATAGATACAAGGCACGACACGCAGGCCGTATTATGAATTACAACATGCACACACACACACATACATCCAATCACATTGGGTTAAGGCCATAACCATTCACCAGTCATCATTTATACACAATAGATTTAGGACATTGATTTTATTATGAGTGCAATATAAAAATCGCTTAAGAGTAGAAACTCCGTTGGTGCATTCTTGCGACAAAATTGCACAATTTGTTCACAACAGATTGACACAACTTCATCAGCATTAACACCAAAGGTTATAATATTTTGTCAAGAGCGATCAGACTATAGCACACTATCATATGAATGATGATGTTATAGCCTTTTAGTTTGATCAACACAAACTTTTGCATAATGAAAAAATATTCACACTATTATATGCAACCCATAAAAAAAAATTGTCCTACTTCTATATCACATATAAAAGTGCATAAAACTTCATACAATCATTCGCAAGTGGCTCTGATACCACTGTTGGGATCTTCAGGTGACATAAACACAAAAACGCAGCGGAAACAAGATCCCTCGAGCGATCCATGCGAATGAAAAGCTCGTACGAAATCATCTATCTAATAGATCTATCTAAAGCGTATACCTTTGGAGCGTGCCCTTACGTTTATCCCGCTCGTCCAAGCGCCGTCGGATCTCTTGCACGTTCAAGTGTCCGTGCCTCTATTCGTATCCACACGAACATGATATCCCTACTTAGGAGAAGAACTACCTTAGTTGTACTAGCAACTTGAAGTAGTTCACAAAACACCAAGAACCCAAGATGTGGGTTTCGGCCAAGATGGAGAAGAGAAGGAAGAGGGGAAGGAAAATGAGAAGTTGTCATCCAAATGACAAGGGACAAACTCTTTTATACTCATATCAAGAGGAGTTTTTGCCTTTTAAACTTCCCTTCATTAAACATTTGAATGTAACTCTCTAACTTTTCATGTAACTCTCTAATGGTGAGAAACTCTCCATCTTCCTCTCTTATTAATTCATTAAACATTTTAATGAATTAATATTTCATCCAAATGTGGTTGAGTCTAATCTAAATGAGTTTAACTCAAATTAGATCTCAATCCGTAATCCAATTGGATTCACTTGAGTCTAACTCAATTAATCCAATTCCAATTAAATCTTAGCCAAATCAAGATCAATTAATCTCCGAAGCATCGTATCCTTAGTGTATGACCCAATAGGCTCTCGTAACGTTGGCAATGTGTCTAATCCAATTTAGACACAAAAACAATGAGCGGCATCTAGCAATGCATCATTGCAACCCAAGTAACAATAAAAGTCAAGATCCGACTAAACCTCCGTGACTATGATAGTGTATGACCTTGTCCTTCTATCCTTGATATCTAGATTGACCAATGAGTCATAGACCGTGTCATCCTCGATCAATCTTTGTGTTTCTTGATCCACGAGTAGACTCACTCAAACAATTGAGCTCAATATCTCATATTGACTCAATTGAGCATGGCCATGCATTTTAGCAGTCCTACTCGATCAAGGGGCCCACAGATATCACTCCCGTCATATGGGAGGGATAGATTCCAAGTACATCACTCACATCCCTCCGCATAATTCATTACATACCCAGTGATCGCCTTTATAGTCCACCCTGTTACGGGTGACGTTTGACGATAACAAAGTACATAACTCCTTATGTAGGGAACCGTAGTGACTTCAGGTCTAAGGACTATCCATACCAATAGTCACATGAGAAAGTTTATGACACTCATATGACAATCTATGAAACTTTCTCATGGCGGGTCATTCAGTACACATTCTCCAATGTATACCCATGTGTCAACTTGATATCACATATCCATGACTTGTGAGCTCAAGTCATTAGTTGACCTACATGCTAGTCTCCATGTATTAATATTGTCCTTGAATATTAATACTTGACTAGGAATGGTTTAGAGTAGTGTTCTCTACATCATCTCACTATCGATTCAACCAATCGATATAATGTAGATAAGAACCTACTACCCAAGGGCATTATTATACTTAGTTATTTGACACAAATACAAAGTAAGTATAATAACCAAACATGCCTTTATTAATAATAGAATATGATACAAAATGTCCCTAGTCAATCATCATATAATTGGCTCTAGGGCTCCTACTAACACCTTTAAAGATCAGGCATGATAACTGCTAATTTAGTTCCCAAGTTTTAATTATTTATCAAAGTTTATATAGTGCTATTGTCGCTAATGTTGTAGTAATGATCATCATTCTATTGTTTGTTGGCTCTTTGTAGAATGTGAACATGAATTTTCAATTTGATAGACTTAAGTATATGCCTTCTAGGCAAAAATCACTTTGGCCCCAAATCTTTTTGAAAAAGGATTTGGAGCTAAAGTTTTAGAAAATTTTCAATTTAACTTTGCTGGAACTTTCAATGCTTTATTTGTTAAATTTCATAGAAATTCTTATCGAAGAATATGGATATAACCTTTGTAATTGTATTTATTTGAAAGAAGTTCCTCGATCAAGTGGTAGACTAAACCTTTTGATCTAATGAATTTTAAATGTTTCATTGATCTAATGAATTTTACATATTTTATTTTGAAGAGAATGTTTGATTGTCGAAGAGAATGACAAATATTGAGTGCCCTAATTGCTATATGTTTTTCTTGTGCAAAATAATAGACAAGTTACAAGACTTGAAAATTTTTATATATTTATCCTAGTTGCTATATGTTAATTTTCCTTGTGCAATAATAGCACTTTTAATCATCTACTTAACTCATGGAGTTGAAGTGAAATGCATTAGTCTTCTTTCAATTTAAATTAATAAATTTTGTTACCTATCGAATTCATTATTTCCCTAGCAAATATCGAGGTTGAGTATTCTCTATTATTTTCATTCTATTTCATATTTGTTTATTCTCTTCATTCATTGGTCTTGCTGAATAGTTTGTTTCATTATATCTTTGTCAGAAATACTAGTCATCTATTATTTTGAAGTGGATATTAGGGTTTTGAGAAAATCAAAGCTAAGATGGAAGCCTTGAGAACGACATGAATATTGGTAGCTAGTGGAAACTCTTGGTGGCAAGTGAGAACGGCACGATAATGTTGAGAAGTCTTGAGATGAAGGTTAGGATCGCTCTTTTAATTTTTGCTCTATATTTTCTAGGGTCATTTGTTATCTTTCTTAGATGGTTAGTGATTCATATTTTTTTTGTAAAATATTTGGAGTTGATTTATAAAGATTTGTGAGCTTTGTAAAATGATTATGAGATTGAATAAAAATTAGATATACATATTAAGATTAAATTTGGATTATATATTTTAAATAAATAGTATTGATAATTGTATCGCGTTGATAATTAATGTGTGATATTTATTTATTTTTATTTTCATATGCTATTATTCACAGTGCGCAGTCGTGTGCTGTGATTGTTATTATCTGTGGCGCGCGGCCGCGTGCTGTGATTGCTATTATCCGTGGCACACGGCTGCGTGCTGCAATTGCTATTATCCATAGCACGCGGCCACGCACTGTCGATGTGTTATGCCTTTTAACAGTTTGGAGTTGTGCAACATGTAATGCGTGTTGCGGATAGAATAATTGCACGCTACAGAAAGTCATATTTGTTGTAGGGAAAGTATTAAATAATATGCATACATATAATAAATATAAAGTGTAAATAATGATCATGTATTCTCATTCCAAAATGTAGATATTTATTCAAAAGTTAGACTTTTATTATACATCCTAACACAAACTAGGTCCTAAATGAGAGGGACATTCTCCTTACAAAATATGAATATAAAAGAGTATAAAAGAAGTTATCAAAGGGCTATAAAAGAAGTTGTCTCTCTTTTGCTTGATTATCTCAAAATAATTATAGTTTTTTTAGAGTTATTGAGAAAAGAAACTCCCATGGCTTATATAGACAAAGATCCAATGCATACTGTTTGAATGCCTCCAAGTAGACAAAGATCCAATGCACCTTCTCCTTGATCTCATCAACGATTTCGAAGACGCCGATCTCGACGACGAAGCCTTTGCCACCGTCGTCGTCGGTGTAGAAAGTAACATCCATGCTCCTCCTTCTCCTCCTCTTTGACAAGGACGGTACCGCTAGGTCGATATTAAGAAAGAATTCGTCCACGCGAACTTCGGATCCAGTTTTTTTTCCATTAATATTTTAAATTAAATTTTAAAATAATTTATTTATATTTATAAAAATTTATATACAATTTCGACTGACATCTTATCAAATTGTATTTTAAATTTATTTTCAAATATGATATTTTATAAATAGTATAGTAAACCCATTTCTGTTTACGTAAATCTGAAATGGATTAAATTTATGTTTAAAAAATTTATCTAATTTAAATAAAATTTTGTCCGTCTCAATTTTTATTAAATTTTAAATATATTTTTGACAGAAATTATATTATATTTATTTTTATTTATAAAATTTTATTTATAAGTTCATCCCAAATTCATTTTAAATTCCATTCTAAATTTTCTTTTTCAAATATTATATTTTATTATAGTAAAACAGAATAGTAATTCTATAAAAAAATTGTTTTTATTTATTTGAATCTGAAATATATTTTAATTTCATATTAATTAATAATTTATCACCCTAGTAATTTATGACTGTCTCATATCACGAAGAGAGAGTAAATTAAGAAATCGAAATTCATCTTGCGAGGATAATGTCTCACATTTTATCTAAAATTAACTATTAAAAAATATCTAAAAGTTAATTTCATGAGAAACTATGATTTTTTAAAAAATAAAAAAGAAAATAATTTATACTAAACGCAGTTGAAATTTTCTATTGTGAACGACCGAATTAACTAGGTTGCCAATATCAAAATTACTAATAAATCTAATAATCTATTTTAGTATTTTAATTGGAAAAATATTAATAGATTTAATAAATATTCTAAAAGATAATACTTAAAGATAATATTTTGAAAGAGGAAATTAATAATAATTTTGAAGGATTTTTTTAATAGAATTATTTTTATATCTTTTGCGATTGAATTACTATGATATAATCATATTTGATGGGTTGAACACCCCATGACTGACGCGTGGACTGAAAAAGTTATGTGGTAAGATGTACCGAACATGGACGACTCTCTTTCTTTGACTCCAGAGACCCCTCGGGAAGGTAGATTCCCGAGACCATCTCGGGTAGACATACTCTGGAGATCGATCCAGGAGGACACACACCCGAGATCACCTCGAGAGGTCAGGTCTCCGAGATCACCTCAAGAAGGAGAACGCTCGACACCCCCCTGGGTCAAAGGACCTCGAGATCACCTCAGGGCAGCGGAGCCCAAGGATCACTCAACCTCAAGCAACCGTCCTCTTTCTTGGGATATGTGGATAATCATCACTAATAATGATGGGGTAATCATGACCCATAATACACGGACATTAAAGTCTTAATCATCGCAACGGTCCAGATTTAATAGCTGTGAGGACTGTTACAAGGATTATCGAGTAACCGACAATTAAGGTGACGTGGAGAAGAATGTGGGACACGTGTGACTGCCGCCCCAGGTATAAAAGGTACTCCAACCCCCAGGTAAAGGGGTTACACACATTCTAACTCATACTATTGTCCTTATTTTCCTTCCTTCTAACAGACTTAGGCACTGACTTGAGCGTCGGAGTGGGCTCCGTCGGACAACCTCCGACGTGTTCCCTTAATGTTCGTGTTAATCTCGTCGGGTGGAAGCTCTTCCTCTCTCGTCATCATCCTCGTGGGCTGAACCCTGGTGACTAGCCGTCGACGTCAATTCCTTCCGGAACAAGTTTGGCGTCGTCTGTGAGAATCTATTAAAGCACCAGAAGGAGTACCGTTGGCAGAGCCGGCGGGACAATCCATCATTCTGACGAAAGAGGAATTAGATCGCTTGGTGACCAACGCTGTCAAAAGGGCGCTCGAACAACACCAAATAGAGCAGGCCGCCTCACGGCTAGTTGCTTCTGTGCAAGAGGAGATCCCCAGAATCTCCACTTCACACCCCCAACAACGGAGATCTGTCTCACCGCCGGGGAGATACGCCGAAGCAGTCCCGGTCCACTGGCGGGATTCGCTAGGAGATGTGAAGAAGGTTAACTCAATAGCCTCTAACACACTGAGACAAGAGGATCAAACCAGTTGGTGACCTGAGGAAGCTAGAGCCTCAGTAGGGTGGACCATACATCATTACCAAAAAGCTCACAAGGGGAAGCTACTACTGGAAGATGAAAAAGGCAAGGGGTTGGAGAGGCCATGGCACGCCAATCATCTCCGCCCTTATCGCACTCGGTGAGATGTTGAGTCGTTTGCATAACTTTTGTATTTCTGTCGACACTACCTTGCAATTCAATAAATAATGGAGCAAACGAAATATTACTCGAAAAATGTTGAATACTTGCCTAGGTAAAACCCTACTACCTCGCGGTGCTGCGGATGCCCGAGGTGAGTAGGCTTGGTCCGGGTGCTGCGGATGCTCGATCAGGAGATGCCTAAACCCTACAACCTCGCGGTGTTGCGGATGCCCGAGGTGAGTAATCTTGGTCCGGGTGCTGCGGATGCTCGACCAAGAGTTGTAAAACCCTACTACCTCGCGGTGTTGAGGATGCCCGAGGTGAGTAGGCTTGGTCCAGGTACTGCGGATGCCCGACCAGGAGCTGCCTAAACCCTACTACCTCGCGGTGCTATTGATGCCCGAGGTGAGTAGGCATGGTCTGGGTGCTACGGATGCCCGACCAAGAGTTGCCTAAACCCTACTACCTCGCGGTGCTGCGGAAGCCCGAGGTGAGTAGGCTTGGTCCGGGTGCTGTGGATGCTCGACCAAGAGCTACCTAAACCCTACTACCTCACGGTGTTGCGGATGCCCGAGGTGAGTAGGCTTGGTCCGGGTGTTGTGGATGCCCAACCAAGACCTGCCTAATCCCTACTACCTCGCGGTTCTGCGGATGCCCGAGGTGAGTAGGGTTGGTCCGGGTGCTGCAGATGCCCGACCTAGAGCTACCTCAATCCTACTAGCTCGCGATGCTGCGGATGCCCGACGTGAGTAGGCTTGGTCTGGGTGCTGCGGATGCCCGACCAAGAGCTGCTTAAACCCTACTACCTCGGGGTGCTGCGGAAGCCCGAGGTGAATAGGCTTGGTCTGAGTGATGCGGATGCCCGACCAAGAGCAGCCAAAACCCTACTACCTCGTGGTGCTGCGGATGCCGGAGGTGAGTAGGCTTGGTCAGGGTGCTGCGGATGCCCGACCATGAGCTTCCTAAACCCTACTACCTCGCGGTGCTGCGGATGCCGGAGGTGAGTAGGCTTGGTCAGGGTGCTGCGGATGCCCGACCATGAGCTTCCTAAACCCTACTACCTCGCGGTGCTGCGAATACCGAAGGTGAGTAGGCTTGGTCTGGGTGCTGCGGATGTCCGACCAGGAGCTGCCTCAACCCTACTACCTCGCGGTGACGTGGATGCCCTAGGTGAGTAAGCTTGGTCCGGGTAGTGCGGATGCTTGATAATTACCATCTTGATTATCAATTTAGGCTCTCAAATCCATGTTTTGATCCCTTTTATGTGCTTGATTTTGCATTTATACTAGGTTCCATGAGTTATTTCTATTTTAGCATTGGATGCAAATCTTTTTATATTTGAGATGCTTTGACATTAAAATTTGAACATAATGTTGAAGGCTTCGAATGATCACGGACCTAGTTCAGATTCGATCGAATTTGAGTTTAGACTTGGTTTTAATTAAGAGGATCAAGCGATGGAGAAATGTGGGTCGTCCAATCAAGGCATGGATGGTCTGAGCCATCTTTCATCTTCTGATCAATCCGAGCTCAAGGTAGAGTAAATCAAGACCATAGATCATGATATGAAGTTTTGGTCCAAATCAGAAGTCATATAGCCGTCGGATCAAGCTCGAGAGGAGTCTAAGCCATCCATTCAAAAGGAAGGGCAATCCAAGTCATCCACTGCAGATCTGATCGATCCAAGTTACGGAGAAGAAGATCTTGACCACTGATGGATATCTAGAAAGTTTGGTTTCAATCTGAGATGATCTGACCGTTGGATTAAGCGAGGATGATCATAGCCATTCATTTTTAATTGGAATTAGTTAAATCAGAAACATCTCACTAGCTTGGGGGTGCCGCAATTTCTCACTGTTCTTGGCGATTCCTCAATTTTTTTCTTTGATTTCGTGCGGCCAACATTAGATCAAGCTTCGTCTCAAGATCTCGAATCAGAGAGATAGATTTCCGGCGAAGTTTGCTAATCAATCTCGTCGCTGAAAGGCTCAGGTGAGGGTTTCGCCGAGGAGCTATGCTTCTACCGATCGATTCCTTTTTGATCGTTGCTCTTCATCGACTGCAGCTGTCGAAGATTCGGAGGGGTTCTTCGAAGGCTTCTGAGGGTTTTTGAGCCAAATTCGCCATCCAGCTAATCAAGAAGGAAGATGTTGGTGCAGACAGCACTCAAGTCAAACCTGTGTTTTGATAAATGGCAAAGGGTTTAAAAGTTAAGTCTTATTTGTTTTCTAACATGCTACGTGAGTGTGCAGATTCAAGACCTAGCGAAGGACTGCTAGGCACCTGGCGAAGGAATGTCAGGAGACAAAGACCTAGCGAAGGACTGTTAGGCACCAGGCGAAGGACAGCTTGGATCCGAAGACCTAGCGAAGGACTTCTAGGCACCAGGCGAAGGACAACTTGGATCCGAAGACCTGGCGAAGGACTACTAGGCACCAGGCGAAGGACAGCTTGGATTCGAAGACCTGCGAAGGGCTGCTAGGCACCAGGCGAAGGATAGCTTGGTACTAAAGACCTGGCGAAGGATTGCTGGGCAAAAAGTCCAACCGGAGGAGCCGGTTGGTGATAGGTAAACTCTCCTGAGAGGAGTAGGTGAGGACGCGTTCCCCGTCGAGGGAACAGTAGGCGTCGATTCGACCTAAGGTTCCATTTTGGGAGACCTAAAGTCAGAACCAAGACAGCTAAGGCTGTATAAACATAATACTCTATTGCTTCATATTGTTTTGGACTAACCCAGGATGCAGGACCGAAGGAACGTGTGTTTGCAGCTCAGAATGCCCAAAGGAGCATGGCAAGTAGCTGAGCTGGGTGCCCTCAGTGTCCCGGGCGCCCCCAAGGCCAACACAAAACAAGCGAAGCAACAAGGGCTTCGACTGCTTACTGGCCAGGGCGCCCCGGACGCCCAGGGCGCCCCGGACGCCCAGGGCGCCCCCAGTGCCGAGGGCGCCCCGCGCCTACGCCAGCGAAGCCGATTACCCTTATCCAGCCGAGAAGCCCGCGCTGAAGGAGTCAAACAGGGAGCCCCCAGCGTCCCGGGCGCCCCCAGTGTCAAACCTCAGCCCTATTCGAGTGGGATAGAGGTTGACCGAGCGAAGCTCGGATCACGTGACACGTGGGTGGGGCACCCCCGGCGTCCAGGGCGCCCCGAGGAGCTATAAATATCACCCAACGCCAAGGCTTTCGAAAATCGAAGTTCTCGAACACATTCACGCTCTTCTGCTTCCGCGCTCTGCTCCAGCAACCTCCCGACTTGAGATACAAGCGCCGACGACGTCCTACTGCTCTGGAAAAAGTAATCTACACCGGACGTCGGTAAAAAGAAGAGTTTAATTTCAGTACTGCACTTTAACTGTAATTCTATTTCTGTAACTGATTTTGCACAATTATAGTATTGCCCGCAGTAAACGGTCAGCGACCGTGGGTGTAACGCCCACCCTTATATCTACCCTAAAGGCGGGGTTACGGGTCCATACATTCATTTCATTACTCATGTTAAGCATATATATATATACCAAGTAGAACAATTACAATGCAAGAAGTGTAGTAAGCATGCTTGAGCAAAAACCTATCATTTATCAACAGGCATTTACAACATAATAGGGGGTCATTTAACTTCGTAATTTACTGAACTAAACATGGTTTGAGCAAGATAGAGCATGGCATAATCTAACCCTAACCTACTGCAAATGATCCAATTAAACATTATAGCAAGGCATTAATAAATACACTACAGCATGGAATCTTAAGTAGGAAGGTAGCATGAGTTATCTAACATGACATAGGTTCCATAACTCTAACTTGACCAACAGTAAAGTAGACATAGTCATCACACAATCAATATATAGTAATACAACTTGTAATCTTTTAGAGGAAGCAATTTGGACTCTAAACATAAATGGTAGATAAGAATCCTTCTTTCTTTCCCGAGCCATCACCACACACATCCTCTAGCCTTCCCTCTGCCTCTTCCTTTAGTTTGAGTATTTCTTACCGCTATCTGCAGCATAAGGAAACAACATGAACTAGTGAGCAAAACATGCTTAGTAAGAATCCGGGCCTACTCGCAAAACCATATCGATACATCATATCATGTACTCAGTAATCATGACAGAACTATAAGCATCATAAGCATCACATCACATATTTCTAAGTGCTTTACAACACAAGGTCATATCAAGATAGAATCATAAGCATCATAAACATCACATCAAATATTTCTAAGTGCTTTACGGAACAAGATCATCACATAATGAGAAAATGTTTTTCAAAAGGTTCCATAATGATAATACTTAAAAATATCATATCATCATCTAGGGCCCAGTTGTAGTACCACATCAAGCGCGTTCCCTAATAAATTGGGGTAGCGAGCCACCAATCTAATTAGAGCAGGACCCTTCCATCCTACCAATGCCATGACCTTCAGTTAACATGCACATTGGATTTGTTTAACGACCCCCTTCCGAGTCGGGTACACAACTTTCAAAGTAAAGTAATTTATCATGCAATTACTCATATATGTATATGCCTAAAGGTACTCTTAATCACATCTTTAAGGGACACACCACACATCAAGGGTGCTCTTGATCCCCTAGGGACACACCACACATTCAGGTGCTCTTGATCCCAGTTTCAATAGAGTATCCCTTTTTAAGCATATTATTAAACACATCATGTTCATATCATCAGGGTGCCCCACGGGCTATAAGGCATGCTTTTATACCTAACAAGATAGGTCACATACATTATACACATATCATATAATTAGTAGCATGCTTCGTGATTTCATTAAGTACTTCCCAACCCTAGAACTAGGGTTGGCCGAAAGTTACAAGTAAGGAGTTTGGTTTTCCCATCAAGCATTCATTCAAGCATTCATACAAACACTTCTCTTATACCATTAAGCATGGATATATCATAAGGAAAATCATACAACCTTAAACCCTAATTCCCCTAGGATTGGCCGAAACCTTGTAGGGTAGGGTAGGCTAGATTTTTTTGACATCCAATCTTGACACACAATTATACAAACATCTTGTATACAATATTATTCCATACACTAAGCATGAATGTTTTCTAGGATAACTCAACTCTCACTAGCCCCTTTTTCAATACCTTGGCCGAAACCCATCCAAGCCCTAAACCCTAGCTTTTGTTATCACAAAACGAAAGGACACATCATATAGATATACCCTAAGTTCCAAGGGGTCATCACATGCATCAAAGGGTAACCAAGGTCCTTCCCTTGGGTGTTGGCCGAAACCTACACAAAGGCATAACCCTAGATTTTTGATCACAATATTTTGAATAAACCACATATACATATACCCTAAATTCTAAGGGTCTACTAGTATAACAAAAAGGGACCAAAGCCTTCCCCTAAGGGGGTGGCCGAAACATGCCAAGGGGAAAATCCCCCATTTTCCAAGCAATCAAGTAGACAACACATACGATAACTATTACACTGCAGGCGAGGGGATACTTACATCCTTGCGCTGGAATTTTGTAACGCCCCAAAATTTCCATTTTTAGTTTTTAAAGTCCTTAGAATTATTTAGAAATGGTTTAGAAATATTCTAGATATTTTTAGGAATTTTTAGAGTATTTTTATGGAATTTTCCGAGTCCGTTTGGTATTTTTGGAAAAAGAAAAAGAAAAAGGAAAAAGAAACCAAAAAAGGAAAAAACACTAAGGGGCAGCCGGCGCTCGAACCCGCGACCACCACGAGACCAAGGGAGCGCGCGACCAGCTGGGCTAGGTATCGAGCACAGAAAAGGAAGGTAAGACAAATATTTAAGCTGTAGTTAAGTTAATCCGCCCCTTAAGTATAAATAGCTAATTAAAGAGAGAAGTTTTATTTTCTCTCAAACCCTCTCCCTCTCCCAAGTTTGCGCCGACCCCTCTCTTCCCTCTCCTCTCTTGGGCGACACCAACATCAAGGCTAAGAGGGCCGGCCAAAGCTTTTCTCCGAGAGATAATCCTATATTCGGGATCCCCGCGACGAGAGGAACGCGTGGACGTGAAGAATTCTCCGAGATCTCAAGTTTCTCTCGAGTTCTAGACGTCAATCTTGGTTGTAAGTCCAAGATATCAATGTAAGTACTGCTCACCTGCAGTAAGAGGCAGTTTTTCCGCGAGAATTTCCTTTAAAAGTTTTTAAAAGAGTTATTTCTTTTAGTTTTTAGTTTTTGCATGTGATCTTAGTTCATTATATGCTTATATACTTTATTGAGTGCCCTATATGAGATTAGGGACCAAGAAAAGCTATGAGAAAAGAAAAGAGAAGATAAAGATAAGAAAAGAAAAGGCCAAGGCCTTAAGAAATCCCCAAAAGTCAAGACTTAGGGATTTTAGCACGCAAGGTGCTCCAGAAAATGCCAAGGCATTTACAGATAAGAAAGAAAAGAAAGAAAAGCTATTTTATTTTATAAGGCCAGTACCCGGCGTCCAAGGGCGTCGTTAAAGAAATCCAGGTGTCCAATTCCAAGGTCTTGGCCCTGGTAGACCAAGGTCTGCTCTATTAGGATTGGTGGCTCGCTACCCCAACCTTTTAGGGAACGCGCATATGAGATGGTACTTACGTCTTCAGTGGATCCAAGTGATTAGTATTTTCAAGTATATGCTTTAGCAAAGTTTTCGAAAGTTTCAGAAAGTTTTCAAAAGTTAAAGAATAGCTAAAGTTTCAAGTTGAGCCAAGAAAAGTAAATTGAGATTATTTATTGCTTGAGTATGCATGTTTTGAGCTATACATGTTATTAGTTTTCTTTCAAGCATATTAGTATCTCATATGATGTTCAGTTTGATCTAGAAGCATGTTTGCATATTTCGAGTTTTTGTGAGCTAGATAGTACTTACTAAGCTTTTTGCTTATAGATGCATTTCCTCTTATTGCAGATAAAGGTAAAGGCAAGCAATTCTGAAGGAAGACGACGAGGCGGTGCTGAGTAGAGTGTGTGTGGTGGCTGATTATGGAGAGATCCTTGAGACGAGACATTTTAGTTATTTGAATTGCAATGTTTAAGTTTATTCAAATTTCAAGTTCTTGCTTTATGGAGATTATTGAGTATTTGAGTTTTGGATAGTTTTATATGCTAAATTTCTTAGAGTAAAGATTCCATATCATTTCATTTAGCATATATATCCTTATGATTGCATTGGATGAGTAAAAGTGTGAGTAGTTAGAAATATTGATACTTTGTTAGAGAAAAAGGTGTTTGTGCCAAGATAGTATCAATTTTCCTTTTGAATCGAGTTTTATTGCTTAAAAATGTTTAGAAAAGTTGCAATCACATTTCATAATGCTTTAGCAAGGTTGTAGAACATGCATTTGGTGTTATAAATTCATAGAAGCCAAGATTGGTACAAACTCTATTGTTAAAGTTTATATAAACTTGTTTAGTTTATTTTCTTCCATAAAAGTCCTAAATTTAAGTTTATGGATTCGTTTGATTGGTTAAATTGTTTAGGAACCTGACATAGAGTATAGAATTGGTGTCGTAGTTTGATATGGCTCGAAACTGAGCGAGAGGTGGCTTTAAGAAGCAAGAGCCGAAACCTGTAAAACTGCTCCCAGGCGTACCAGTCGACTGCCACGTCATCAGTCGACTGGTACGGGCAGTTTAAGAGGGGTAAGGCTGTTTTCAACAGGTATTAGCTATGAGATTTGAGAAGAAAGTATGACATGGTGTTATGCATGATGACTTATGTTAGAATATAGTTGTTAGAAGAATTTAAAAAAAAAGAAAAAAAAAAGAATTCCGCATTTCTTTTAGTCATGTATAAGAGTAGAGAAGTACAGAGAAAGTAACGATCCGTCTAAAGACAGTAAGAAGGCGGGTCGCTACAGGTGGTATCAGAGCAGGTCCCATTCTCCAGCATCACACACACATCAGCATCAACCTTGCCGTCTTCAAGTAAGAAAGCTTTAAGTTTCGGTTTTTTTCATTGCTCCTTTATTTAATTGCAGTATAGAGAAATGCTTAAGTACTACTCACATGTGCATAGAACAAGGAAGCATGTTTAATCCCTTAGTATCACGGAATTATGTTTAATCCCTAGAATGGATATCAGATTTCTAAGTAAGAAGATAAGTTTATATCTAGAGATGTAATAGCGATTTCTTGTTCCCTTATGCATTATTAGATGGCAAGAAGAGGCCGAGCTCCTAATGCTAATAACAGAACTCCAGTTCAAGATAACAGTGAGCCTGGCACAGAACAGCCAAACCTGATGGCAGTCATTGCTCAAATGCAAGCCCAGATTACAGAACAACAGAAGACCATCGCCACACTGATGGCGAATCAGCACCCAGTGCCCCCTACACCACCCACAGCAGGAGTGGGAACTCCAGTGGTGATTGAAGTTCCACCCGTCACACAGGAGACCCCTGCCGGTGAACCGAAGACAAGAAGCATACCTCGTCCAGTGGCAGAGGCTGAAACCAGAAAGCTTCTCAGGCACGACTGAGCCCTGGGATGCCCAGGCTTGGTTCAAGACTTTAGAGAGCACGATGGAGCTTCTTGACTGGCCAGAGGTTGAGAAGGTCAAATGTGCCTCCTTCTGCCTAACTGGAGATGCTCGTATGTGGTGGGAGCGAGTCAAGAGTAAGAAGATAGTCAACCAGATGAGCTGGGCAGATTTTGAGCACGAGTTCTATGAGGAATTCTTCCACATGAAGGTTACCAACAAGCACTTCGAGGACTTCATGGAGTTCAGACAGGGTAGCCTACCAGTGGGAGAAGCAGTTGCAAAGTTCAACAGACTAGCTCGCCTCTGCCCAGAGCTAGTCAGCACAGAGAAGGAGCGAGTCAGACTGATGCTTCGCATGCTG
>JAGFNQ010007489.1:0-31144 GCA_024364735.1 Boesenbergia rotunda
GAAGACCGTTCATTACCTCTTGGATCCGTGCGTGGAGTTGGGCTGCTGATTCGTTGTCCGCCATCTTGATAGTGTATAATTTGTTTAGTAGCAGATCCCGCTTGCTGATCCGAGTATCCGAAGTCCCTTCGTGCAGCTCGATCAGTTTTGTCCATAGCTCTTTTGCACTATTGAAGGGGCCCACGCGGTTCAGCTCTTCCTTCGTCAGCCCGCATTGTAGGGTTTGCGTCGCTTTTGCGTCAGCTTCTATCTTGCGTTTAAGGGAGTTGTCCCATTCGGAGTAGTTCTGAGGAAGTCCATCAGCGTTTCGGGGGATCTCCAGACCGGACTGGATAATGATCCACATATCCACCTGAGTTTTCAGGTGGACCTCCATGCGGCTTTTCTAGTAGGAAAAGTCTTCTCCACTGAAGAGTGGAGGTCTTGCGGTGCTGAATCCCTCTTGCATGGCCATTTAGACTGAAAAAGAAAGCTAAAAAAAATTTGCCAAGACTTGGTCTTGGATTAGCAGTGCTGGATTAAGATAATTAAAAAATAATTAAATTCGAAGAAAAAAAATCCGAAAAAAAATTTCAAACTGGTGGTTGCACCAAGTTTGAAAACCCCGCTCTGATACCACTTGTTGGATCGTGAAAGACCGATAGAGGGGGGGTGAATATCGGTAATCGTTCTTTTTCGGAAAGCTAAGAGTAAGTGCACAGCGGAAATAAAAAATACGAGATACAGCACAAAGACACAGGAGTTTTTACTTGGTTCGGAGCCTGTGTCGACTCCTACTCCAAGGCCCACGGTCGTTGACCGTTTACTTTGGGCAATTCTATATTCGCGCAAAAGAGGTTACAAAAATTTCAATTACAAAGAAAGTGCAATAAAATAATAATAAACTGTTTTAGCTCTTCGTTACCGACGTCTGGTGTGTATCGACTCTTTTCGGGGCAGCGAGACGTCGTCAGCTCGAGGTGGGGCGTTTCTGGAGCAAGGCACGAGCGTAGAAGAGCGTGGAAGCTTTGGAGCAAAGTTGATGTCGAAGGCTTGGGCGTTGGGTGCTATTTATAGCCCCTAGGGCGCCCTGGACGTCGGGGGCGCCCTGCCAAGTGTCACCCGATCCGCAATCAGCTCGGTCAAGCTTTATCCCATCTGAATAGGGATGAGGTTTGACCACTGGGGCGCCCTGGTCGCTGAGGGCGCCTTGGTTGACCCGGTCTTCTCGGCTGGATAGAGTTGCTGGCATAGGCGCTAAGCGCCTTGGCTCCTAAGGGCGCCTTCGGCGCTGAGGGCGCCCTGGCTAACGAGGGCGCCTTGGCTGCTGAGGGCGCCCTGCCCAATAAGCAGCCGAAGCCCATGTTGCTTCACTTGGTTCTGGTTCACCTTGGGGGCGCCCTGGACACTCAGGGCGCCCTGCTCAGCTGCTGCCTCACTCCTTTGAGGCTCTCTGAGTTGCAGACACACGTTCCTTCGGTCCTGCATCCAGGGTTAGTCCAAAACACAATAATACAATTAATTATTTATTTTATACAGCCTTAGCTGTCTTGGTTCTGACTTTGGTCTCCAAAATGGAGTCCTAGGTCGAACCGACGCCTACTGTTCCCTCGACGGGGAACGCGTCCTCACCTACTCCTCTCGGGAGAATTTACCTGTTGCCAACTGCTCCTTTGGTTGGACTTTTGCCTGACGGTCCTTTGTCAGGGCTTGGATGCCGAGCTACCCTTCGCCCGGTGCCTAGCAGTCCTTCGCTAGGTCTTCAGTTCCAGACTGTCCTTCGCCTGGTGCCTAGCAGTCCTTCGCTAGGGCTTTTAACTCTGGCATTCCTTCGCCAGTGCCTAACGGTCCTTTGCTAGGGCTTGCAGTACACACTTGGTTAACTTGTTAGAAAACAAGAAGGACTTAACTTTTGACCTATGTTGTCATTATCAAAACACAGGTTTGACTTAGGTGCATTCTGCACCAACACTTCGGTCCTGCATCCAGGGTTAGTCCAAAACAATATAAAGCAATAGAGTATTAGGTTTATACAGCCTTAGCTGTCTTGGTTCTGACTTTGGGTCTCCAAAATGGAACCCTAGGTCGAACCGACGCCTACTGTTCCCTCGACGGGAAACGTGTCCTCACCTACTCCTCTCAGGAGAATTTACCTGATGCCAACCGGCTCCTCCGGTTGGACTTTTGCCCAGCAGTCCTTCGCCAGGTGCCTAGCTGTCCTTCGCCAGGTCTTCAGTTCCAGGCAGTCCTTCGCCAGGTGCCCAGCAGTCCTTCGCTAGGTCTTCAGTTCCAGGCAGTTCTTCGCCTGGTGCCCAGCAGTCCTTCGCCAGGTCTTCAGTTCCAGGCAGCCCTTCGCCTGGTGCCCAGCAGTCCTTCGCCAGGTCTTCAGTTCCAGGCAGTCCTTCGCCTGGTGCCCAGCAGTCATTTGCCAGGTCTTTAACTCCTAGTAGCCCTTACCTAGGTGCCTAGCAGCCCTTCGCTGGGTCTTAGGGTTCTGATGCTAGCAGTCCTTCGCTAGGTGCCTAGCAGTCCTTCTCTAGGATTTTAATCTGCACACTCAAGTAGTATGTTAGAAAAACAAAACATCTTACTTTTGAACCCTTACATTGATCAAAACACAGGTTCGACTTGGGTGCTAACTGCACCAACACCCAGCCCTTGCCAGGACATCGTGCCCAGTCCTCGACCTGGACTTCTTTGCCCGACTTCAAGTCAGGTCTTCTTGCCCAGTCCTTGACCAGGACTTCTTTGCCCAGCCCTTTGCCAGGACTTCTTGCCTAGTGAACACACTCAGTGAACAAGTTAGACAACAATAATATCTTAATATCTGAACCCTTTTCCATTATCAAAACCCAGGTTTGACTTAGATGCTGCCTGCACCAACAATCTCCCCCTTTTTGATTTATGGCAACCCGGTTCAAAAAGTTAAGTTAAACAAATATAGGTAAAGTACCAGTTTTAATTTCCTTCCCCTGGAAGAAATCTCCCCCTGAGTTTTTCAAAAATTCGTGGGGTTTTTGAAAATGTTTCTAAGTCATTGTTCCTCAAATTGAAAAGTTTTTTCAGGTTTTTAATACTTAGAAAATTCTCAAAGAGGATTTTAGAAAAAATTTCCCACATATTTTTGAGTTGGGTACTTAGAAAATTTTCAACACATTTAGCTTTAGCACTTAGAAAAATTTTCAAGAGAATTTTGAAGTTTTGACACATAGAAAATTTTCAACTGGAAAATTTTAGAGTAAGTTCTTAAAATATTTTCGAAAACAATTTCGAGTTAAGTACTTAGAAAATTTTCGAAAATAATTTTGAGTTAAGTAAATTTTCAAACTTTCAAAAAAAGAGCTTAAGTACTTAGAAAATTTTTGAAAAAGAGCTTAAGTACTTAGAGGAGTTTTAAAATAGAAATTAATTTTTAAAAAAAATTTAAGTACTTAGAGAACTTTACTTTTTGAAAAAGGAGATAAAAGTTTTGAAAAAATTTTAAGTTGAAAACAAATTAAATTTTAAAACCTTCTTTTCTCTCCTTTCCAATCTCTCCCCCTTTGCCATATATCAAAAAACATATAGCAAAAAACTGAGTAAGGAAAGTAAGGTACTGTATTGAACCAATTCTAAGTATAAACTGGACCAAATCAATTTAATATTTCTCTTTCGGGTCCTGTCTAACCCAGTTAGCTACTTACTAACTGTTATAAACAGTAGCTTTCGCTAGGGTTAGTCAAGTTAAGTGATCTGATCAAGTTAGATTTTCTAAGCTTGACACTTAACTTGATTACTGTTCAATTGGTATTTATTGCCCCAATTACTGTAGATACACTGACTTAATGCATCTTGAATCACGGCATAAACCTAAGCATCTCAACCCAGTCTAGGTTATCAATCAAAAGTACCCTAAGGTGCTTGTGAGATGCTGGCTGCTAGATCTATAGGTGCATGCAGTTCTAGGGTTAGGGCCTAAGCTAAGTCTATTTGCGAAAAAACCCTAGTTTTGAAGGGGTAAGTTTTGAAAAAAAAAACTAAGTTGGAAAATTATTTTTAAAAAAATAGAATAAATGATTTTACAAATTAAATAAGAAATAAAACAGTTAAAAAACATAAATAGAGCAGTCCTATTCTACCAAGCATAACCCTAACTGCCTTCTTAGTGAGCTAAACTCAGACTCAGGTAAGGGTTTGGTGAAGATATCAGCTAAGTTTGACTTTGAGTTTACATGCTTAAGGACTATTTCACCCCTGGCTATATGATGTCTTACAAAGTGATGTTTAACTTTTATATGTTTAGTTCTAGAGTGTTGGATTGGGTTCTTAGTTAGATTAATTGAACTTATGTTAACAATGTAGACTTGGGTTTGAGTGTAATCAAGCTGGAAGTCCTTAAGAGTGTGCATCATCCATAAGAGTTGTGCTACACACTCTCCTAAAGCAACATACTCAGTTTTGGTTGTGGATAGAGCTACGCAGTGTTGCTTTCTACTGCACCAACTGACTAAACTATTTCCTAAAAGTTGACAGCTTCCACTTATACTCTTTCTATCTAGTTTGCATCCAGCATAGTCAGAATCCGAGTATCCTGACAGATCAAAAGTTGAGGTCCTAGGATACCAAATCCCTACATTTAGGGTGCCCTTAATGTATCTAAGTATTCTTTTTAGTGCTGCTAAGTGTGTTTCCTTAGCACAGGTTTGGTATCTAGCATACATTCCTACAGTGAAAAGGATATCAGGTCTTCTGGCTGTAAGGTAAAGTAGACTACCAATCATACTTCGATATAGTTTAAGGTCTACAAGTTTTTCATCAAGGTCACTATCTATTTTTACATTTGTGGCCATAGGGGTACTTATGCTTTTGGAGTTATCCATTTTAAATTTCTTTATTAACTCCTTAGCATATTTGGCTTGATGGACATAATTTCGATCCCTAATTTGCTTAATTTGTAATCCTAAAAAGAAGTTGAGCTCACCAACTAAGCTCATTTCAAATTCGTTTTCCATAATTTTTACAAATTCTTTTAAAAAATTTGAGTTGGTGGATCCAAAAATTATATCGTCAACATAGATTTGGGGAATAAAAATGTCTCTTTCTAAGGTCTTAACAAAAAGAGTTGAGTCAATTTGTCCTTGGTTAAATTCCTTAAAAATGAGGTAGGTTGATAGGCGTTCATACCATGCCCTAGGTGCTTGTTTTAGTCCATAAAGCGCCTTATTGAGTTTGTAAACATAGTCAGGTTTTTCTAAGCCCTCGAAACCTGGGGATTGTCCTACATAGACTTCTTCTCTAATAAACCCATTCAGAAAGGCTGACTTTACATCCATTTGGTAGAGTTTAAATCCTTTATGGGCTGCAAAGGCTAGCAACATTCTAATAGACTCAAGTCTGGCTACTGGGGCATAGGTTTCGTCATAGTCTAACCCTTCAACTTGACTGAACTCTTTAGCTACTAAGCGGGCTTTATTTCTAACTATTTCCCCTTGATCATTTATCTTATTCCTAAATACCCACTTAGTATCAATAATGGATTTGCCCTCAGGTTTAAGTACTAGTTCCCAGACTTGGTTCCTTTCAAATTGGGCTAACTCCTCTTGCATTGCTATGATCCAATCAGGATCAAGTAAGGCTTCCTCTATAGTCTTAGGTTCAAATTTTTAGATCAGTGAGATCTGACTAAGATTTCTATAGGAGGACCTAGTTCTGACTCCTAAGGTTGGATCACCCACAATTTGATCAGTTGGGTGACTGAGTCTGGGTTTCTTAGTTCTTCTATTACTTGGTTCAGCCTCAGGTTCGGCTGGTCGGTTCGGTTCAGTATTTGGTTTAATTACTTGGGTTGGTTTAATTATTGGTTCAATTGACTCAGTAGTTGATTCAATAGTCAGTTCATTTAGAGGTTCAACTAGTGGTTCAATTGATGGTTCAATAATTTGTTCATTATCTTCATGATCAATATTTGATGGATTCGGATTTGGATTATCAGATTTTGAATTAGTTTCGTCATCAAATATTAAATTGGTTGTTTCTTCAATATTGTTAGTTTGTTTATTGTAGACTCTATAAGCCCTGCTTGTTGTTGAATATCCTAAAAATATTCTAGCGGTTGACTTAGACTGGAATTTCCCTAGGTAGTCCTTGGTGTTTAGGATATGAACTTTGACCCAAAGACCCTTAGGTAGTGTAGGTTTGGAAATCTATGATAATATAATTCATAGGGAGTTTTATTATGTCGATTGTTGATTAGGACCCTATTTTGGATATAGCAAGCCGTACTAATTGCTTCTGCCCAAAATTTATTAGCTAGATTGAATTCATTGAGCATAGTCCTAGCGACTTCCTGTAGGGTTCTATTTTTCCGTTCTACTATCCCATTTTGCTGAGGGGTTCTAGGACATGAGAATTCTTGAATGTACCCGTTTATTCTACAAAATTCCTCGAACCTTTGATTCTCAAACTCTCCCCCATGATCACTCCTAAGTCTTTTGATTTTGGTATCATTTTAATTTTCAATTATCTTACAAAAATTAATAAACAGGTTTAGGGTTTCATCCTTAGTCTTTAGGAACCTAACCCAAGTAAACCTAGAGTAATCATCGATAATTACTAAGCAGTATCGGTTTCTGCTTAGTGACTTGGCTTTATGTGAATCAAATAGGTTAAGGTGCAGGAGCTCAAGTGTGGTTTGAGTTAGGTCTGATTGAATTTGTTTGTGATTAGACCTGGTTTGTTTACCTTGGTTGCATGATTCACATATCATGTTTTCATGGTTCTTAATTTTTGGTATTCCTTTAATTAAACCAAGTTGGGTGATTTTTGAAATTAATCTTAGATTAGTGTGACCTAATCTCCTATGCCAGAGGTTTGATTCTTCTAACTGAGTTAAGAAGCATTTAGGTACTAAGGGTAGGTTTATAGTGTAAACGTTATTTTTCCTAGTGCCCTTAAGCATGACTTCTGAGTCTTGCAAATTTCTAATCAGGCAGTCAGAGTTGGTAAAGGTAACTACATAGCCAGTATCACATAATTGACTTATACTAAGCAAATTAAATTTAAAATTCTCAACCAAGAGTACCTTTTTAATTACGAAATCAGATTTGAGTTTAATGTTACCTGACCCAATGACTTTGAGTGTAGCATTGTTGCCAAATGCTACTGAGCCTAGGTTCTGGAACTTGAGTTTGGTGAATTTTAATTTGTCTCCAGTCATGTGTCTGGAGCATCTGCTATCCAACATCCATTGGTCCAAATCTTTATGTCCCTACACATAAAGAATTTGATGATTTGGATCCAAGGATAGCAAGGATAGCCTAAATTGATTTTCACAACCTAATTTGTCTCACCCAATCTATAGTTACCAATCACGTTAACTTTATGGGTTTTGTGAGACAGGTTTTAATAGAAGTAAAAAATTTTATTTTGAAAAACATGATTAATTTTGAAAAGTTGAAATTAATTTTGAAGACAATTAATTATGCTTTAAATTTATTTTTGAAAAAAATAGTTGATTCTAAGATTAATTGAAATCTGTGTTAGATTCAAATCTGACAATAGTAAAGTGAATTTGGTTTTCAAAAATCGACTTCCAGGTCTTGGCGAGGCACTAGGCCTTCTTTGGTCGTAGTCTTATTGGATCATCAACCCTTTCCTTGACAAAGCCTTTTATTGAAAATCCATCTTCAAGTTACTCCTTGAAAGATTTTGGTCTAACTAGTTTAGGTCTTGGATCGGTAGCTTCGGCTAGTTTCGCCAAAATGGCTTCCCTAACGTACTATCATCTCACCTCCACCCAATACTATGTTATTCAAATTTCAGTTAATCGGTTTAGTCCTTAATCTAACCAGTCCTAGGTCTAAGCATGGTAATTTGCAGAAAATAAATAAACAAGCAAGCATGCAATTTTAAAATGAGAAAAGAATTTATCTAACTATAAAAATTATTTTTAAATTGGCTCCCCCTGGACTAAAGCCACGGTAATGATTAGGCAAGATATGAATCTTGTCCTTGGGGATCCAATACTGGTTTGGTCCAGCTTGGTTGTTCAGGCAAAGTTTGGGTACCCATGCCTGAACCTTGGGCCTAGATTGGTTCAATATAGCATAGTATGACCTTTGTCTAGACTTGGTTCGATACCCTAACCCGGATCGATTTAGAACAGACTTCTGTTTTCTAAGGATCATGTCAAGACCCTTGGAACCCGATGTGAATCGTTCTAAAGCTGCTCTAAGGTCCTTGACTTGAGTTTTCAAGGAGGAGTTCTCTTTCTCAAGCTTTTCAACTTGAGTAGAGGTTCCTTCTTGAACCTTCTCGGTTAAAGATCTAGAGTCAGCTTCCTCTTTTAGGAGTTTTACTTCCTGTCGGAGGGACTCGACTCGGATTTTGGCTTTCGCCAAGCTACTAGATAAATATTCAATTAACTCTGATAATTGAACTTTAGAATAACCACTTACAGTTATTTTGTCGTCCTCCAAAATTGTGAGCTTTCCGTCGTTCGGCTCCGATTTTGATCCGGTGTCGATGTCTTTCGAAGCAGTCAAGGCGAGCAGGTTCGATTGTGGTGCCTCTTCTTCTTCTTCGGAGGAAGACTCGTCCCACGTGGCTTGAAGGGCCTTCTTCCTTCGAGTCTTCTTAGCTTCTTTCATATTAGGGCACTCCGATTTGTAGTGTCCCTTCTTGTTGCATTCGTAGCAGGTTACGTTTGATTTGGTCTTAGACGTTGAGGGTTCAGCTGGATCTTCTTTCTTTCGGCTGGCTTTTCTTCTGTTGGTCTAATGCTTCAGCTCCTTGTAGTAGTCCCGGGCTAGCCGAACCAGCTTGGGTCGATCCCCTTCGCTGTCTTCTGAGTCTGAGTCTAAGTCAGACTCGAGTGCAGGTTGAGGCTTTTTCTTGGCCACCTTTCCTTGGGTATTTCCTGCAAGAAAAGCAATACCTTTCTCGGCTAAAGTGTAGTTAGTCTGCTCATGTAATTCTAATTCTGAAAATAATTCGTCTAATTTAATTTTCGAAAGATCCCTAGAAACTTTGTAAGCATCTACCATAGATGCCCACAAAGTATTTCTTGGGAAAGCGTTTAGGGTATACCTGATAAGGTCACGGTTTTCTACCATGTGACCGATTGTGTGCAGGTCGTTCATCAGCTCCTGGATCCTGGCGTGGAGCTGGGCTACTGACTCGCCTTCGTTCATTTTGATTGCTGATTCTGGTGTCGGAGGTACCTTCGTACAATTCAATCAACTTGCTCTAGAGTTCTTTCACACTGTTGAAGGGTCCCACCCGGTTCAGTTCTTCTTTGGTTAATCCGCATTGGAGTGTCTGGGTTGCCTTTGCATCAGCCTCGATCTTCTTCTTCAGCGAGGCATCCCATTCCGTGTAGTGCTATGCTACTCCTTTAGCATTTTTGGAGATTTCCAAACCTAATTGGATTATGATCCACATATCCACCTGAGTTTTCAGGTGGACTTCCATCCGACTCTTCCAGTAGGAGAAGTCTTCTCCATTGAAGAGTGGTGGTCTGGCTGTGCTGAAACCCTCTTGCATGGCCATTTAAAATTTCTGAAATAACAACAAAAAAAAACAAAAAAATTCTGTCCCAAGACTTGGTCTTGGATTAGTAGTGCGGGAATAAAATAATTGAGAAAAAGCGATCGAGTGGTATTGCACCAACCTCGATTAACGAGAAAAATTCGAAAGAAAAAGAAATTAAAAATTTCGTAAAATCCGAAAAACTCTCAAATTGGTGGTTGCACCAAATTTGAGCCACCCGCTCTGATACCACTTGTTGGATCGAGAAAAACGATAGAGGGGGGGTGAATATCGTTACAACTTTTCATATTAAAGAAAAAGAAAATACGCAGCAGAGATAAACAAATCACACAGAAACACAAGTAGATTTTTACTTGGTTCGGAGTCGCGGTTGGCTCCTACTCCAAGGCCCACGGTCCTTGACCATTTACTTTGGGCAATACTATAATTGCGCAACAAAGGATTTACAATTTTAAGTACAACAGTATTTCAGAAAATTGAAATGCTACACTTTTCATTACCGATGCCCGATGTAGATTGTATTTCGGTGCATAGGGTCATCGTCGGCGCTGAGATCTTGATGTCGAAGTTTGCCGGGACATAGCGCTTGAACGAAAAGCTTTGAAGCGTTGAGAAATTGTGTTGTTGAAGCCTTGGGGTCAAGCCCCTTTTATAGTGCTCTAACGGGCGCCTGATAGGTTGGGGGCGCCTGACACGTGCCCTCCGATCTGTGAATCCTTATCCGCGGGCTCGGTCAGCGCTTATCCTCTCCACTTGGGCGCCTGAGCTGATGGGGGCGCTTGTGACCTCACAGGCGCCTGATCCGCCTTGGTTCAGTGGCTTCGCAGCTATGTTTTGGGTTTTGCCTTCACTCTTGGGCGCCCGTATCCTTACGGGCGCCTGTCTCTATACGGGCGCCTAAGCCCAGTGAAGCACCTTCGCTTGCAGACGATCAGTCCTTCGACCCTGCAACTTAGGTCAGCCCCAAAAACATAATGAGCAATAATTACAACCGTAGCTATCTTGGTTCTGACTTCGGGTCTCCCAAATGGAACCCTAGGTTGAACCGACGCCTACTGTTCCCTCGATGGGGAATGCGTCCTCACCTACTCCTCTCAGGAGAGTTTACCTTTTGCCAACTGGCTCCTCCGGTTGGACTTTTGCCCGATCCCCTTGACCAGGTCTTCATGCCCAACTTCCGGTCAGGTCTTCGGTGCCTAGCCCCTTGCCAGGACTTCGTGCCCAGTCCTCGACCAGGACTTCTTTGCCCGACTTCCGGTTAGGTCTTCTTGCCTAGTCCTTGACCATGACTTCTTTGCCCAGCCCTTTACCAGGGCTTCTTGCCTAGTGCACCTAGGACTTCTTTCTGCACACTCAGTGAACAAGTTAGACAACAATAATATCTTAACTTCTAAACCCTTTGCCATTATCAAAACCCAGGTTTGACTTAGGTGCTGCCTGCACCAACAGAAACAAGCTCCCCGGTCTTGGTATGAAAGACTTTCTTCATTTCTAGTGTCTAAGGGTTTTAGGAGAGGAACAATTGACCCAACTTTGTTCCTAAAATCTAAAGATAAGGACATATTTGTGGCCCAAGTTTATGTAGATGATATCATCTTTGGGTCCACAAATAATGACTTTCTATAAGAGTTCATCAAGTGTATGGAAGATGAATTTGAGATGAGTCTTGTAGGAGAGTTAACTTTCTTTTTAGGTCTTCAAGTTAAGCAAACAAGTGAAGGGACACATGTATTTCAAACTAAGTATGCTAGGGAAATGGTAAAGAAGTTTGGACTAGAAAATGCTAAGGTAGCATATACCCCTATAGGAACGAATGTGAAAATGGATAGTGATAGTGAAGGGAAAATGGTAGACTCAAAATAATATCGGAGCATGATTGGTAGCTTATTGTACCTAACTGCTAGTAGACCCGATATACTTTTTGCGGTAGGTATGTGTGCAAGGTACCAATCATGTGCCAAAGAGTCCCATTTGGTTGTAGTGAAGAGGATCCTAAGATATGTTAAAGGTACCCTCAATGTCGGGCTTTGGTATCCTAGAACCTCAAATGTTGATCTTATTGGATACACCGACTCGGATTATGCGGGGTGTAAGCTAGATAGGAAGAGTACTAGTGGAGGGTGTCAATTCCTTGAGTCTTCTTTAGTTAGTTGGAGTAGTAGGAAACAACCATGCGTTGCACTATCAACAACGAAGGCGGAATATATGGCAATGGGTGGTTGTGTATCCCAACTACTTTGGATCATGCACACTTGAGATGATTATGAGTTACATTATTCCAAAGTCAAAGTCTTGTGTGATAATGTAAGTACAATCAATTTAACTAAGAATTCGATTCACCATTCTAGAACAAAACACATTGAAGTGATGCATCACTTCATTAGGGACCATGTGGAAAGGGGAGACATAGAATTACACTATGTTGAGTCCAAGTCAAACCTTGTCGACATTTTTACCAAGCCTCTTCCCGAATCGGAGTTTACATCCATAAGAAGAGGCCTTGGAATGTGTTTTGTAGAAGTCTAGGATAAACCTTGGAGCAATACAATAGGAAGGTGGTGCTTGATCCATTAGGATGATACAAATGACTCACTTGTGCTTGTGGCATAGTGTTGGGTCATTAGAAGTATTAAATTATCAAAACTAGACCAACCATGGGGAAGGCAAGTGTTTAATCAATGGACACTTTGCCCAAAAAACATGGTTGGACATTTTAAACATTTGAAAACAATTCCATGTCTTATATGTTTTGCCATAAGCTTAGAAGATATTTGATTGCAAAACTAGGTTGAAATATTGATACATACTTAGTGGTTTTCAATAATTTTGAACTTTGGTCAAAAGTCAAGCATGTTTGAAATTTTATATGAATTGATATTTTTCCTTGATAGAGTATATTATTTCAAACATGCCTGTAAATTTTTACAAATTTTGAAATTTTCTGGAATTTTTTGGACGTTTCTGAAATTCGGCTCAAAAGTTGAAAAATGGCACTGACAGAGTATTAGTCGACTGCCCCTTGGGGCAGTCGACTTGCACGCCTGAATTCAGCCTGCTGAGATTTTTCAGAAATCAAAATTTCTCTCATTTGGCGCCATGGGTTAGTATTGCTGTAGGCAATCATTTTGATGGCGTCAAAGGGGAAGAATGAGTGGTTTAAGTTTGATTTTTAGCTTAAAATGGGTGGTTTAAGCTTAAATCTTGGAGTATGATGAAAAATTAAAAATCGATGAAGGCATAGGTTAAGGGGGAGGTTACCTCTTAGGTTTTGCTATGTCTTATATTTTTAATTGCTGTTGCTTGGTGTTAAGTTACGTTTGAAACTTAACTTGGATTACGAGTAGAATTGAAAATGGGAGAAGACATGGATTAAGGGGGAGGTTACCTCTTAGACTTTTGATATGTCTTATATTTTTTCAATTGCTACTGTTATTTACTTTGTTGACTGGTATTTTATCCCTAAACTTAAACATATTGTCACACAACAAAAAGGGGAGATTGTTGAGGCAATCGACCCAAAAATGATCGGGAAGATCATGGTTTTGATATGTGTGTGTCAATAAGTTTAAGGTTAGGGTGTTATGTTGTATTTGATATGTGTGATTGAGTTTGCAGGACTTGGAGAATCACACATGGAGAACATATCCGAAGGATGAGAGCCGAGGGAGGAAGATTCCAAGGGCAAGCCGGGAAGTGGACTTCAAGGGCACACGTGAAGGGTGGCATGGAGGCAAGCCAAGGGAAGGCTTGTGTACGCATCTGAGGGACGATAGCCAAAGGAAGATGACTTCAAGGGACGAGCCAAGGGAGCATACTGATGGTAGGCCAATAACAAGTGTCACGAATGAGCCTCAAATGTAAATATTTATAAGTTGAAAACCCTTAGCTCACAAAATTAAATGTAGTATAGGGGCCTCAAGTCGTATTTTTCCAAGGACTAGTTAAGAGTGTTTAATTCAAGCTTGAATGTGTCGTTTGATATGTTTTGGGTTTTCGAATTGGGGGTTTGTTTTGCAATAAGGAATGAAAATACAATTTGAAATGAAATAGACTTAGCTAAAGCAGAATTAAACTAGGAAATTGCAACACCAAACTTAACATAATTGGAAATTGAGCAATTCAATACGAAATTATGAAATTGAAGGACAAAACTAATATCAAAGGCAAGACAACAATAGATCTGTAACTAACTTGCAGAAATGTTTAAAGCTAAAACAAAGCATGCTTAAGGACTTGATTGAATTGTTGTTGGAAACAAACTAAAGTAACTTGAAGAAATAAGTGCTTAGAACCAAAATTAACCCTAAATTGAACATCAAATTAGTTCATTGCCAAGACTTCCCTTTGCCGTCACACAAAAGCTGAGCTAGAAACCCTCCAGCTCAAAAACCAATGAAGAAAACCTCCTTTGATCAGCTCACAATGAATTGGTGTGAACTGCTCTTCCTGATCGGTCACGGGACCGATCAGGACCTCTTCTGATCGGATTGGGGACCGATCAGAAGCGCCTCTGTCCGATCGCGGTGAACGAACAGTAGCTGAAAAACTCCGCGATCTCCTCCTTCTTGAAACGTTGAGTGTTGATCTCGCTCATACACTCTCAGATCACTTCGGAGAACCCCTCCAAATGCTCTGATTGCTCCGCTCGATGAGAAAACCAGCGATCAACGGGTTCAATCAGTGGACAGAGCTTTGGGCGAAACCCTCACTTGAGCTCCTTCAACTGTGAGATTTTGGTTAGCAAATTGAACAAAGAAACTACCTCGATGATCTGAAATCTTGTAAACAAACGAATCTAATGTGGCCGCAAGCGATCAGTGAAGAAAACAGATGCGAAAACGATGAAGAACTGAAGAAACTACGCTACTCTGCAACGACTAGATCTAAGCGGAGAAGTTTCTGTTTTATCAGTTAGAAATGAACGATTGTGATCGTCCTCACCTCATCCGACGGTTGGATCATCTCAAATCTGAACCAAACTTCCCAAATCTCCATCAATGGTCAGGATTTGTTTCTCCTCAGCTTGGATCGATCAGATCTGCAATGGATGGCTCAGATCTCCCTGCCTCTTGAATGGATGGTCTAGACTTCTTCTAAGCTTGATCCAACGGTCAGATGGCTTCTAATTGGGACCAAAGCTTCAGATCTTGATCTGTGGTCTTGATTAGCTCTATCTTGAGCTTGGATTGATCAGAAGACGACAGATGGCTCAGATCTCACCGTTTATTGATTGGAGGGCCCATATTAATCCAATGCTTGATCATCTTGATCCAAATCCAATTCTGGCTCAAACTCGATCCAATCTGATCTAGGTCCATGATCATTCAAAGCCTACAAAAATAGATTCAAAATTTAATGCCAAAATATCTCAATTATAAAAAGATTTGCATCCAAAGCTAAAATAACAATAATTCATGGATCCTAGTGTAAATACAAGATTAAGCATATAAAAAGGGATCAAAACATGGATTTGAGAGCCTAAATTGATTAATAAAAATGGTAATTATCAACTCCCCCCACACTTGCTCTTAGGCGTCTCGCACAACTAACTAGTAAACTAATGATGTATCCCCCTAGATTAGTCTCAATCATAGTTAGAAGCAATTGAAAAGAAATTACCAAGGGTTGTCAATTCTCAAAAATCTAAACTCAATGGACTAGAAACTTGTCCATAGTCAACAACATAGTATATTTCATCCTTCATATCTAATTGAGATAAATTTAACTCACAAAGTCTCTCAAGGGAATTTTTGGGTGGCTCTCTTCCTAAGTTCCAAGTTTTGATGAAAGTGGAGCTCACTCAAACACAATCATGGTTCTTGCACTATCATAAGCTTGCTTATGCTCTACTCTTCACCATCATTCTTGACTTGGATCCACACCTACAAAAGCTTATTCAAACAAGTTTAGGAAATATGGAATGATACAATGAAATGGAAGTTTAATGAACTTCATGATAAAGAAAGTAAAGAAATATGACATGATAAAGAAATATGAAAAAGTAAAGAAAATGGAAGACTTGGATACTCAAAAATTGTAACCTAATGCACTTTGCCCTCTCATTTTGAATTATCCTGCATATTTCAGAGCCAAGGTGAGTAAGGATTGGATAGTGCCTATGATTTGGATGAAAAACAATGCTGAATTCAGTGTGTTTCTGTGCCAACCTCTGCTGATCCGTCAAGAGACCGATCAGACACTTCTCTAATCGTTGCATCTGATCGGACTGAGCTCCTTCTGATCATTCTGGGGACCTACTGATCGGTCTGAGCTGCTTTTGATCGGTCAAAGTGACCGATCAGTCACTTCCCAGATCGGATTGGTGACCGATCAGGGTCTGATCAGTAGCTGACACTGAGCTATCTGAACTTATTTCTGCCGAGGGTTTTGTTTCTTTTCAATCAATAACATCTTAAATCCAACTATCTCCTTATTCACATCTTCAAATTCAGAAATCTAACCCATCACTTACTTCTACTTCATGTTTCTTTTTTTCTTTTTTTTTTCTTTTGTTTCTGTTGCTGTTCTGTTTTCTTTTCTGTTTTTCTTCTTCTTTTTCTTTTTTTAGTCATTTTGTTACCGCAATCTTCTCAACTTCTCAATTGCACTTCCATTAGACATTAGAAAGAGCTGTAGAATGATCAGATTCCTAAACTGCATTACTTACCAAATCAAACAATCTTGAATTTTTAATCCAAATTGTGCCAGATCCATCTCTTTGACATTCTCCAACTCATCTTCAGACCACAGAATTGAGACCTCATTAACAGAATTAGTAAGCAAGCTTGGTTCCATATTTGACAGATGAAGATCCATCAATACAATTTCCGAATGTCATTTGTAATCAGTATACAAAATTTTGATTTTGTTATCATCAACTTGAAAGGTGTCTTTGTCTCAATCAGTATAGTGTTGCACATTTAGCTAATACTCTTATCTTCCTTCGGATTTTGTTATCAGTAACTTGATACATCAAATAACAGTTAGGAATCAAAATGCTCCAAATGTAACCTTCACTACCCAATTCTTGCAACTCACTCTTGATACACCACTCCATCAAGTTGACACACCTCTTCATTCTAAACTACATTTTTCTATTTTTTTCTGTTTTTGAGTTGCATCCTTGATACTTTCTTCATCCCTTAAGAATCATCAAAACAGATTTCCAACTATCTTTCAACTAGCAATAAACTTCCAAGATGCATCATTTCTTACCAAAACACTAGCCACCTCCCCCACACTTAGCTTTTTGACCGTCTCGGGCAAAGTAACATCAAGAAACAATCCAAAGCAATGATGTCCATGGAGAATATGGTTATGAACAGAAAAATAGGAAAAGGAAAATAAAATATAGAATAGATCAACAAGCAATATTGCAAAAATTGATATGAGAAAGGAAACAAAGTGATTCACCTCTATAAATGTGGTCCAATCATAGAAATATAGTTTTGAAAGAACCTAAGCAAGTTTTAGAGTACAATCACATGTGTGTATCTCAAAAAATAAGGTCAATCCTCACTAGGTAAAAAGAAGTCATCTCAACTCATCAATCTAGAGTCCATAACTAAGTAGTACTCAAGTATCTAAGAATTTTCATCCATTGGCTCAAATCCTAAGTTTTAACAACCAAATTTAATTCACTTTCAAAAGACTCTAAAATGATATTAAGAAAATCTAGAGAGATACATTTATTCCAACTCATGCATGAAACAAAGTGCTAACAAGGCTAAAATGGTATCTACAATGACTCTTTATTCACTCTACACTACCTAAGTATTTATTAGCAAGAACTCATTGTAAAAGAAAAATTATGGCATAGAAAACATAAAAATGATATTTACAATGAAATTAGAGTGTAAGAAGGAATAAACTCCCCTTCAAGTTGGGTAAAAAGCACGAAGCATCCATCTAGATAGTGGGGTGGTTTAGTTGGTCGAGAGAGCTATCCTCACGTGATCAATATCATAGCGCATTGCTCTCTCCCTCATCAACTTCGCATGAGTATGTCCTGGTGGTCGGAGACGATTAAAGTGCAAAATCCACTCTCGGGGTGAATTGCTACAAGTCAAAGTAAACTCAACTCCTCCTACTATATGCTCTTTGGAAGTCCTTCCGGGAGGTCGGAGGCTATTAAGTTGGAGCACCCACTCAAGAATCCTACGACACCCTGCAAAATTATGAAAAGAAAATACCTCCCGCACACATGCAGGGTAAGAAAGGAATGAAATACAAACAATCTCTACATAGAATGTATCAAGAAATACATCACATCCAATAAAATCAACCTTAGGTACCTCTATGAGTTTTTCTAAAAAATTAGAAGAAATACTTACCTTGTCATGCTGAAAAATACCTGAAGGTTCTACGAGAGTAGATGTAACTATGGCCTCCTCCTGGTCAGGTAAAGGCTCCACCTCAGGCTCAGGTTTTGGTGGACATACAACTAAAAGAGGTGATTCTTGGGTCATTGCTCCCACCATGCAAGTCCCTACACTTTCTGGCAAATAAGCATACCCTAAATGTTCTAGCAATGGTTTTAACTCTAACTGTAACTGCTCAGTAGGTATGGGTGGTCCCTGGGGCTCAGTGCAATCCCCTACACTCTCACACCTATCTTCTGAATCTCCTGATATATCAATCAATGTAGGTGATCCCTAGGGCTCAGTGTAATCCCCGACACCTGTAGAATCATTTCCAACTGAAAGTGAATCAGATACAACCTCCAACTCAGCCTCCTCTATAGCTAATGCATCCTCAGCCTCATCTGAACTAGAATATCCTCTCTGAATATCGAGTGAAACTCTATTAGTAATTAAATCTGCATCAACAACCTCATCTAAATTATCCATACTCATAATATAACGATCCTCTCTGGGGTGCCGTGGAAAGGGTAAAGGGACCCTTGGTTCCTCCACTTGAGCTGAAATTTTCGGAAATGAATCTTGAGCAGGGATTTCGGTAGGTATAGTTGCTGTAGGTACCCTAATTTTACTGATTTCTTCTTCTTCTTCTATCAAAATTGCAAGATCAATAGAAGAAGGGCTTAGGCTTGAACTAGGGTCACTTTCAACTGATGTAGAATCCATTTTGGGATTGTTCTGAGATGGAAAATAAGTTGCTAAAATTTTTTCTGAAAAATCAGCCCTTTGAGCATTTAAACTTGAAACTACGCTCCCACTCCTCAAAGTTATTGCGCTAATATCTCCTTTAGGATTATGAGTTTCTTGTGAAGGTAATTGACTCAATCCTTGGGCTTGCATTTGATTCATTCCACTAGCTAGTTGACCAATTTGTCTTTCAATATTTTGAAGAGTGAAATCATTCTTTTGTTGTCCTTGTTGTAGTAAAATTTATTATTGTTGAAGAATTTGTTGCATAATCTCCTCAAGTATTTGTTGTTGTGCATTAAATTCACTAAAGTCCCCAAAGTCTCCTTGATTGGTATGAAACTCTTGTTGATCTTGAAATGTAGCATTAGGTTGCTGAAAATTGTGAGTATGCTGTAAATTCTAAAAATGAAGTTGTTGGGGTTGATCAAATGAGTAACTGGGCTGTTGGAATTGCTGAAAATTGGTTTGATAACAAGGTGGATGTTGCTGAAAATTATGGTTCTGAAATTGCTGATCTGCTTGCTGAAAATGTTGGTTGAAAGGCTGAAAATTTTGAAATTGAAAATTCTGCTGGAATGGTTGAAAATTCAGCTGAAAATTATGAGAGAGCTGTGAGGGTTGTTGAAAATCTTGATAAACTTGCTGGTTTTGATGAAATGGTTGCTGAAAATTCTGACAATTTTGTTGAAACTGCTATTCTGGCTGATTCTAAGGTTGGTTTTGCTGAAATTGTTGATTAGATTGCTGGAAACCTTGCTGAAATTGCGAATAGGGTTGTTGAAAATTCTGAAAATGTTGTCGAAAATTATGAAAATACTGATATTCTGCTATGAGACTGCTTGAATGAGTAGAAAAATTATCAATAGCTTCTGAAACTCTTCCTTGATTTTTTCTTGCTCTGAATGTTCTCTCAATCTCAGGATCAAACTCCACAAGATCTCCACCGCAGTCCTGGTCATAAAACAAACAAAATGGCAGCAAATGTGTATAGAAAGATAAAGCAAAAGAAATAAAATTCAAAGAGTATGAAAATAAACACAAGCTCAAAAACAAACTCAACTAGTATGATTCCCCGGCAACGGCGCCAAAAATTTGATGGTAGACCAATAACAAGTGTCACGAATGAGCCTCAAATTTAAATATTTATAAGTTAAAAACCCTTAGCTCACAAAATTAAATGTAGTATAGGGGCCTCAAGTCGTATTTTTCCAAGGACTAGTTAAGAGTATTTAATTCAAGCTTGAATGTGTCGTTTGATATGTTTTGGGTTCTCGATTGAATTGGGGGTTTGTTTTGCAATAAGGAATGAAAATACAGTTTGAAATGAAATAGACTTAGCTAAAGCAGAATTAAACTAGGAAATTGCAACACTAAACTTAACCTATTTGGAAATTGAGCAATTCAATACGAAATTATGAAATTGAAGGACAAAACTAATATCAAAAGCAAGAAAATAATAGATCTGTAACTAACTTGCAGAAATGTTTAAAGCTAAAACAAAGCATGCTTAAGGACTTGATTGAATTGTTATTGGAAACAAACTAAAGCAACTTGAAGAAATAAGTGCTTAGAACCAAAATTAACCCAAAATTGAACATCAAATCAGTTCATTTTCAAGACTTCCCTTTGCCGTCACACAAAAGCTGAGCTAGAAACCCTCCAGCTCAAAAACCAATGAAGAAAACCTCCTTTGATCAGCTCACAATGAATTGGTGTGAACTGCTCTTCCTGATCGGTCACGGGACAGATCAGGACCTCTTCTGATCGGAGTGGGGACCGATCAGAAGTGCCTTTGTCCGATCGCGGTGAACGATCAGTAGTTGAAAAACTCCGCGATCTCCTCCTTCATAAAACGCTGAGTGTTGATCTCGCTCAAACACTCTCAGATCACTTCGGAGAACCCCTCCAAATGCTCTGATTGCTCCGCTCGATGAGAAAACCAGCGATCAACGAGTTCGATCAGTGGACAGAGCTTCGGGCGAAACCCTCACCTGAGCTCCTTCAACTGTGAGATTTTGGTTAGCAAACTGAACAAGGAAATTACCTCGATGATCTGAAATCTTGTAAACAAACGAATCTGATGTGGCCGCACGTGATCGGAGAAAAAAACAGATGCGAAAACGATGAAGAACTGAAGAAACTACGCTACTCTGCGACTCTGCGATGACTAGATCTGAGCGGAGAAGTTTCTGTTTTATAAGTCAGAAATGAACGGCTGTGATCGTCCTCGCCTCATCCGACAGTTGGATCATCTCAGATCTGAACCAAACTTCCCAGATCTCCATCAATGGTCAGGATTTGTTTCTCCTCAGCTTGGATCGATCAGATCTGCAACGGATGGCTTAGATCTCCCTGCCTCTTGAATGGATGGTCTAGACTTCTCCTAAGCTTGATCCAACAGTTAGATGACTTCTAATTGGGACCAAAGCTTCAGATCTTGATTTGTGGTCTTGATTAGCTCTATCTTGAACTTGGATTGATCAGAAGATGACAGATGGCGCAGATCTCACCGTTTCTTGATTGGACGACCCATATTAATCCAATGCTTGATCATCTTGATCCAAATCCAATTTTTGGCTCAAACTCGATCCAATCTGATCTAGGTCCATGATCATTCAAATCCTACAAAAATAGATTCAAAATTTAATGCCAAAATATCTCAATTATGAAAAGATTTGCATCCAAAGCTAAAATAACAATAATTCATGAAGCCTAATGTAAATACAAGATTAAGCATATAAAAACAGATCAAAACATGGATTTGAGAGCCTAAATTGATTAACAAAAATAGTAATTATCAACTCCCCCACACTTGTTCTTGGGCGTCTCGCACAACTAACTAGTAAACTAATGATGTATCCCTCTAGATTAGTCTCAATCATAGTTAGAAGCAATTGAAAGGAAATTACCTAGGGTTGTCAATTCTCAAAAATCTAAACTCAATGGACTAGAAACTTGTCCTTCGTCAACAACATAGTATACTTATCCTTCATGACTAATTGAGATGAATTTAACTCACAAAGCCTCTCAAGGGAATTTTTGGGTGGCTCTCTTCCTAAGTTTCAAGTTTTGATGAAACTGGAGCTCACTCAAACACAATCATGGTTCTTGCACTACCATAAGCTTGCTTATGCTCTACTTTCCACCATCATTCTTGACTTGGATCTACACATACAAAAGCATATTCAAACATGTTTAGGAAATATGGAATGATAAAATGAAATGGAAGTTTAATGAACATTGATACTAAAGAATCATGATAAAGGAAGTAAAGAAATATAACATGATAAGAAAATATGAAAAAGTAAAAAAAATGGAAGACTTGGATACTCAAAAATTGTAACCTAATGCACTTTGCCCTCACATTTTGAATTATCCTGCATATTTCAGAGCCAAGGTGAGTAAGGATTGGATAGTGCCTCTGATTTGGATGAAAAATAATGCTGAATTCAGTGAATTTCTGAGAGCTCAGATTGCATATATTTCTGATTCTGTGAATTTCTGAGATTGCAAGGAGTCTAAAGGTGTCCTTCATTATTTATTTTGAACTTCCCAAAGGTGTTCCAATATTATGTAAACTTTTAGCTAGAACGCTTAAGACTAGTCTCCTAAAGATCAAGACGACGTAGCACTTAATATGCTCTTAGATCATGCCTTATATGTTCATGGTCTCCCCACACCGACCCATTGATTAAAGCTCTATAGATGGATAAGTGAATTTTAACTAAAATTCATTAATAGACTTATGCTACTTGGACTTCAGTAAATTTGTAATCATATGAAAGAGTTTTATTTTGATAAAGTAGATTCTATGTCAAATTTTGATTTTGATTTTAGTATTGAAATTAAAATGTAAATAAATTCGAATAATATAACTGTCAATTATCTTTAAATTTCCAATTGTATCTTAAACTTTATCTTCAGTCCCTATGTCAGAAAAAGTTCATTTTCAATCCCTACATGCAAAATTTCATTTACTTCAGCTTCCTAATATATATTAATTTAGCTAATTGCCTCCATTATTTTTAGCTATAAAAAGTTCAAAATGAGGTATAATTCCTTTTGAATTCAGTATCATATAATTAGAATCTAGTATATTTTCTATCAAATTGAGTACCACCCTTTTTTTTGAATACAGAAAGTTTAAAAATATGTATAATTCTTCTAAATTCAATATATTTAAATTAGAATTTAGTATATTTTTTTATCAAATTGAGCACAATTCTTTTTCTGCCTAACTAATTGATTGGAAGTTCATACCAATTGATTAGCTTAGGATCAATTAATTAGACAGTACTTAATTTGATAGAAAATATACTAAATTTTAATTAAATAATACTGAATTTATGAAGAATTATATTTTATTTCAGACTTTTTATTTTTAAAAAATTGAGAATAATTTAATAAATATGTAGTTGAAGCATATAAAATTTTATATGTAAGGAGTGAAAATAATTTTTTTTCTGACGCAAGAATTGAAAAAAAAAATCAATTTATATGCAGGAAATTTAGGATATTTTTTCCATAATATAAATTGACAGGTGGGAGATGAGTAAAGAGGGGAGAGAGATACTTATGTTGCGTGACACCCTAAACAGGACGCCTCTTGTTCATTCTCAAAGTGGTGCGCGATTGGAGAATTTTTCAACTTTGTGATGCTCCATTCGGTAAATTCCAGTTGTTTCTTTGCTTGTCCGCGCGGCAAAGCTTCCGAATCATGAATCGGAAATAAAGCGAAGTAAAAAAAAAAAAAGGGAAAGAAAGGAAGTGGCAGCAGATCTAAGGGGAACGCACATTCATAAGAGGAGGCGGTGGAGAAACGGTGTGAGTGCTACTATTCCGACCGCCGCGGGCCCCGCCGGCGAGCAAGCCGCAAGGTAGATAGAGGAGGCTTCGACGTCACGACAGCTAGAGATGAGAGAGAGGCAGCCTCACCAACCAGTGGGTCATGCTCATGTGTTGCTGTGGACTCATCGTTCATCTCACCCCCCCCCCCCCCCCCCCCCCCCCCCCCCCTCTCTCTCTCTCTCTCTCTCTCTCTCTCTCTCTCTCTCTTCCCTTTTAATCTCATTGGGTTATGCCCCCTTTCGTTGTTTCTCCCCATCGCTCGAAGAGGAAGCGCTCCTTCTGCTGCAGATCGCAGCTGGTATCGCTCGCACCTCCGAAGGTTCTCTACCCGGTGAGGACACGCACTTGGTTTCGACTTCCTTCCTTAATCGCATCTCCAGTCTCAGTTTTGATCTCTCTCGCTCTCTACATATAAGTAATAGTAGTCGTCGTCAACGCGTGAGTTTTGACGGTGGGTTTTTTGGATTTCCTCTTTTCTCCGGCGGCCGCGATGGCCGTTTCTCCGCACACAGTCCAAACAGTTTAGAATTTGACAGCTAAAACATGCTGTCGAAACCCATTTTTACTCGGTCAAATTAAATGCCGCTTACCCTGTTCGACCACCTCTGCTCGAAAATTTATTAATAAACGGTAATCATTTTTATGGTACGTATCCAATTGCGCCCAAATCGAAAGGGGAAAGAAACGAGTGGCGCCGTGGGTAACAGTAACTCCATTTCTTCGTCGGGCCGTCAATTGGTCGAAATGACGCGTCAAATCCAATCAATGGCAGCCGCCCATCCACATCGACAGCCTTTAGATACCGTATAAATCTATGGTTCCTTGTCGCTTCTCCCTTCCCTGCGTGCGTTCCCGCTGGTCGTGCCATGTGCAATTCCATGCGTGCAATGGGTTCGTTCCCCGGTTTTCCCGAGCGTTTCGTTAATGGCGTCGCTGGTTTTTGATCTAACATCGCGTTCGCTGCGTTGTGCAGAGAGGGAGGAGATGGAAGATGGCGTGGGCGATCTGTTTGACCACATCGAGGACTTGCTTGACTTCCCCGGCGACGAGGACGTGCTCGAGATGGTGGAGCCTCGTGGCGACCATAGCGGCCGGCATTCGATTTCTTCGCCGGGGTCCTTCGCCGACCAGCTTTTAGACGGCAGCGACGACGGTAAGGACTCGCTCGAAGACAAGAAATCTGTGGACGAGAAATTTGGCACGGAGGAAGAGAAGCAGAGCCCTGTAAGTTTTCCTTCGGCCCAACAAAAGTATACGTTTCCGATGATTAATTGCAGACGTTATTAGAAGATGTGATGTTTGTTCAAATGGCAGTACGATGAGCTTGACATAGTGCAACTGGAATGGATGTCCGAATTCCTCGAAGACTCCGACTCCTTCTCACTCGGCCTTCCGTGCAGCGGCGGCGCTGTCAACAAAAGTACCAACAGCGGCGATGGCCATGGCCAAGCCAAAGTCAATGAGCTGTGTTCCTTTTTCACCGCCGGCGGCAGCGGGGGTCACAGCTACTCCTATTCTTTCTCTTCCTCTTCCTCGACCTCGGGTTCCTACTTTATCGGCGGCAATAAGGACACAAGGGCATCGTCTCTTCCACTGAGCCCACTGGAGCCGCTCAACACTCTCATCGTCCCTGCCCGCGCGCGCAGTAAGCGGACGCGCCGTGCTGCATTCTCGTCCAGCCCCCACGTCGTCGTCCCCTGTTATTCACCGTCCCCATTGGCGGTCGCCGTCCATGATCCGGTTTCTACATCCGGCTCGACTTCTGACCCGGAGAGCTTCGGCGAGTCGTTCTCCGCTCCGCCTCCTCTGAAGAAAAAGCAAAACAAGAAGAGCACGGTCCCCGTAGGGGACGAGACGGACTCCCCGCCGCCGGTGCGGAAGTGCACGCACTGCGAAATTCAGAAGACCCCTCAGTGGCGAGCCGGGCCGTTGGGGCCCAAGACGCTCTGCAACGCCTGCGGCGTCCGGTACAAATCTGGGCGTCTCTTTCCGGAGTACCGCCCCGCTGCCAGCCCCACCTTCGTCCCCTCCATCCACTCCAACTCGCACAAGAAGGTAGTCGAGATGCGCATCGAGGCCACGCAGAGGGCTGCCGCCTCCGGCGCCCTTGTCTCCTCCTCCGACGGCTGCGACCTCCTCGCATGCATTCGCCGGAGGGAGTGAGCCATGCGACAATTTCCTCGCACGACGTCAATCGATGATGGACAAGAATCGTCAGCCGCTAAATTACTTTTTTTTTTTTTAGAAACTTTCCTGCTTTCTGATTTAATTTTTTTTTTCATAAGTACTTTTTTCACCCTCTAAATTTTGTACAGAGGCGGCAGTGAGAGTGATCGCAGTTAGTCAGTAGTTACTAGGCGAATGAAACAGAGCAGTTGACGAGTCTCTTATTGTTTAGTTAGAAGCCAGGAATGAAGGAAGAACTATAAGGGAGAGAGAGAGAGAATCAGGTTTGATTTTTTAGCTTGGTACAATGGTGTCCTTTCACTAGTCTCTCTCATATGCATGGGTGTGAGGGGTGGACTGATAATTAACACGTGAATATTATCATTTTAAAAGTTAAAATCAAAATTGAACAAAATCAATATATTCGTTCTTCCCTTATAGTCACAGTATCTAAGCTAATAATTTTCATGATTTATTTTCTCCGTGTTAATCTTGAAACGGATTGACGGAGATATTGAATGAGTGAATCACATTTTAGCACTTTTGGCATGGGCATGATTAGTTAAAGTGCTGAGGAAGATTGATCTTTCAAAAATTTTGCTAATGCACCGAAATCAGAAACTCTTTTATAAATTTGCCGATTGAACGACTCTCTGGCCTTTCAGTTTGCCCTGATAAACCACGCCATTGCCTCCTTTTTCAAGCTCTCCATTAAATAGTACGTTTCAGCTCGCGTGGACACTTTTTGAAGCTCGTCATTAAGAATACAAAACGGAGCCCAACTGAATCCATAGATCTGAGAAACAAAAAAAAAGGTCTTTAGGGTTATAGAAATAATTATTTTATTTTCCAAATTAGAAAGAAAAGAAATTTTTAATTGTAATCATTCAAGCAAATCAACATGCATGCATGAAAAAAATCTTAGGTTAAAATGTCTTCATGATGTATCTATATTTAATTAGAAGCTGACAAAATTGAATCACTTAAAATGAAAGTTATTTCTTTTATACCAAAATCCTTAAGTTTATGCATCCATTTTTAATTTGTATCATCCCTCGAGGTATAGGTGGACCATCATTTATATAATAAAAAGTTACATAAAAGAATAATTAAAAAAAAATTGTATGGTTAAGGACTAAAGAAGCAAACCTAAAAGTTTGGCTAAGTCATGGGGATTCGCTCGACCACATGGAAGTGAAATAAGCATTTTGTCAACTAAAAATAACTTCTAATTAATTATTATTTAAATAAAAATATATTCTTGGATCCCTTGTATTTAGTCAACGTAAGAGTTATTGGATTGCTTAGCTAGTCAAGGTCTATTAAATTGTTGACGTGGAAATGATAAAATAACTTTTGGAGATCATAAATTTTGACAAAAATATTAGAATGAAATGTAATTTCTTTTAAATTAAAATTCATTCAGATATTTAAATTTATTATCTAGTGGAACTAAGATTATAAACGAGCCAAACTTTGTGATGTTTAAACTTATTTATAAGATAATCAAGTTGAACAAAGCTAAGCCAAAAATGAACTAAGCTATTAAAATCATTGTTCAAGCTTGAGTTGGTTCCCTTTTCATGAGTTCAGCTTGGTTCAAGCTTAGCTTGAGCTTGGTTAATTTAGATATTATCGAATTTTTAATTCAAGTCTGTTGGATTGTTTGAAATTTTTATATTTTAAGTTTTTTGATTGGTTATTGAATTTAATAATACAAACTTATTCATTCATTTTGAAAATTTTTCTATGTATTTAGCATGTTGATAAAAGTTGTATTAATGAAGATGATTCACGAATATTATTCGTGAATGCTATTCATGAATATTATTCAAGAATGTTATTTACGAACATTGTTGAAGGATCAAACTCGATGCTAAAGAGGGGGTTGTTAGCGTTTGATGACCCGAATTCAGTTTAATCCGTTAATTTATTATTAGATATTTTGCTTATTAATATGTTAATTAACAGATTCTTTATAAATCTCTTAATTAACAGTTTCATTATTAATTTTTCATTTGACTAAGTATCCTAAGGTTTCTATAAATTGTGTATCTCATGGACAAGTTTTATCAATCAAGAAAGTTATTTGGTTACCTCTTTTTTCTTTCTCTCTACCTCTCTTTTCTCTCTACTTCTCTTTACTTTATCAAAGTCGCCGACTTTGTATTCTATCGTTCATAGTGATTTTTCCTCCTCAGCCCGTGGTTTTTTCCGTCAAGAGTTTTCCACATAAATCTAGTGTGTTCTATATTGTTCTTATTCCCATTTTTCGTGTTAATCACGTTACAAGTGGTATCAGAGCCAGGCTGGTTTTGAGGATTTCAACCGGGATTAATGATAACGGCAAGCATGAAGTATGATATTTCGCTTTTAGATCACAACACCAGGTTTATGCTGTGGCAAGTTAAGATGCGAGCGGTGCTAGCGCATCTGGACTTGGACGATGCACTGTTCGGGATAGACAACATGCCCTCAACATGGACAAAGGAGGAAAAGGAACGTAAGGATCGAAAAGCCCTATCTCAGATCTACCTTCACCTATCGAATGAGATTTTACAGGATGTTTTGAAGGAGAAATCCACTGCTGCACTATGGCTAAAACTGGAGCAGTTGTGCATGAGAAAAAGACTTACGAGCAAACTGGGTCTAAAACAACGTTTGTATTCTCATCACATGGCAGAAGGTACGTCGTTAAGAGATCACTTGACCGTGTTTAAGGAAATTGTCTCTGACCTAGAGGCTTTGGAGGTCAAATATGATGATGAAGATTTAGCATTTATCTTACTGTGTTCTTTACCCTCGTCATATACGACTTTTAGAGATACTATTTTATATAGTCGTGATACTTTTACTTTGAATGAAGTTTATGATTCATTATTTTTAAAAGAGAAAATAAAATAGCTTGTCGAAGGATCTGAGGCTCAGGGTGAGGGTCTTATTGTTTGAGGAAAGACTCAGGAGGAAGACTTTGATGGTAATATCAGGGGCAGGTCGAAATCCGGAAATAGCGATAAGATATATAATTATTGCAAAAAGAAGGGTCATACCAAATCAGAATGTTACAAGCTACAAAATAAAAATAAAAGGATAGGTGAAAATTCAAGTGGAAAACAATCATAGAAGTCTGGTGAGGCTGATGTTGCCGAAAATCACAGTGATGGTGAACTGCTCGTTGCATCTGATGCTGATTTAACGTAGAGTGAGAAATGGATTCTTGATTCTGGCTGTACGTTTTATATGTGTCCCAATCGAAACTGGTTTTCAACATATGAAACGGTTTCGAGTGGTGCTGTTTTGATGGACAATAATACATCCTGCAGAATCGCTGGTATTGGTACGATCAGAATTAAGATGTTTGATGGTGCCATTCGGACACTTGGTAATGTGAGGCACGCCCCTGATTTGAAGAGAAATATGATCTTTTTGAGTATTCTTGATTCTAAAGGGTACAAGTACACTGGTGAAGGTGGAGCTGTGAAGGTCAGTAAAGGGTCTCTTGTTGTGATGAAGGGACTAAGGAGAACCGCTAGTTTATATGTTCTGCAGGGATCCACAGTAATAGGTGATGTTGCCGTCACAAGGGGGCATTGATAAAAGATGATCACTTACAAAAAGCTTGTAAGGAAGCTATTTGGTTGAAAGGACTCTTCAGTGAGCTTAGCAAAGACTTGTAGATTACTATAGTCTTTTGTGATAGTCAGAGTGTCATTTTTCTCACGAAAGATCAGATGTTTTATGAGAGGACAAAGCACATTGATGTGAGACACTCTATAAACAAGTTTAAGCATTGCTTGGATTTGGTTTGTGCTAGATGCTGAGATTTGCTTGTGTGGCTTTTATGGAAAAGGTCGAGAATGTTCTTTTGAAGATTTGTGGAATTCACGTCAAGGTGGAGATTGTTAGAGTTTGGTGACTGATACACCCAAAATAGGTTATCACGAAATGTGTGGGTCATCAAATTTAGATATTTATAAAAAGCTGGAAACCCTTTTTGCAATCAAAAATATGAAAACGTAGTAAAGGGGCCACAGGTCATATTTTTCCTAGGGCTAGTTGACGTTGTGTGATTCGAGCTCGTGTTTATGTGTCGTTTGTGAATTTTGGGTTTCAAATAAAGATTTGGGTTTGGTTTCAATTAGAAATGGAAAAACAATGAAAAGCAAGGAAACTTAACTAAACAAACTAACTCAGTAATGACAATTAAAGATTCAAACTAAAAATTTGGTGTGCTGAATTGAAACTTGGAGTTCAGACTCAAACAAGATGAAAAACAATCTATTTAAAACACAATAGTACACTTAACAGTTGCATTCCAATTGACATCAAGTAGTGCCGAAATAGCACTTGATACAAATGTGCAGAATTCAAAACCAACTTACTACAAAGATGTGAAAGCTTATGTGCCAAGGCTAATTCGAAGTGCCAAAGCTAATTCTAACAATTCAGGAATAAGAACTAATGATTAAGCCTTGAGAGGGATGCGATCTGTGAATAAAGTTGCAAGAGTGAATGAAGTGTAAAGTCCCGCCCTAAATCCTCTAAGGATTTGTGGCGTTACTTTAACATTCATAACATCTTTACTAATGCTTATATTTATACTACTTTATGCATCATATAGCGGAAGCATAACATCATTCACGTAATGTTAACATGACTACTTCATGTATTCATTTCCATCTAAGCTTTAGATGCATGCGATCATACAAGAGCGGAAGCATAAGACTTGAAAGCATGTAGATCATGCTTGTACGTGAGAGCATGAAGCCTAGGGTTTAAAAACAAATTTTATACATGAGTAGGCCGAAACATGTATGGGCATTATAGCATTTAGGAGCAAGTTTCATGAAATGCATAAAGTATGTGGTGTCCATGCGCATGATACAATATTGACAAGTAAGGATCTAAACATATGGAAGGTTTTAACATGATCGTGGCATGCAACATGGGGAGCATAAGGGTGTTGAACATGAGAGGACTCAAACCAGCAAGTGATGGCCGAATATCATAAGTGATCTAAGCATAACTAGGCATGGCAAGTATGATAGAGTTTTAGTGGATCATGAGCATAAACAGATAGTATGTTATGAGGGAAGTATCATATCAACTACTTTAGCATAATCGAATAGAGTGGTGTATCCATACAATCAAGATGAAGACATCATTTGTTCACAAGTATAGCAAAAACTTATCATGAAGTAGAGTAATGCCAAACATAAGAGCAATCTTAGAGTAGTGTGCAGAAGAAGGTGTATAACATCCTTAGGTTTCAAAATTGAAAACAAAACATAGAGCGAGCAAGATCTTTAATCCACCGTCACTATCACATTTCCCTTGCTCTTCTTCCTGCAGCTTCCTTAGTTAGTGTCCTGTAGCATAAGAACACTAAAACTATAAGCAATGCTTAGTAAGGCCTTGTCCTACTCACAAAACGTCGTCAATTCGTAAGCATATCAAGTATAGCATAGAAGCATAACATGTTAAGCATAGAAGTCATTAAGCATGGTAAACAT